>UELV01105770.1:0-18674 GCA_900490015.1 Megastigmus stigmatizans
GAGAGAGAGAGAGAGAGAGAGAGGGAGAGAGCAAGTCGAGACAAGCCCGAGGTAGATCGCAGCGACTCGATAACGAGATAACGTCTCATCGGTTTAGCATAAATTTGCATGGAGCTCGTACATACAAGTCGTCCCTCTCATCAAGGACGAGAGAGAGAGAGAGAGAGAGAGAGAGAGAGAGAGAGAGAGTGAGAGAGAGAGAAACACACTTGTATATGTGTACGAGTCTCACCAGCCGCCTTCCGTATATAACCGTATATATCTGTCGATGAAAATGATATGCGGGTCCGCGTGTGTATCGCGTGCAGCGCGTTCGACGTCTTAATCGCCTCTCGATTATGAATATTGAGTGTTGTTTGTTTGCGCTACTACCACAATCCACGAGTCGGGGCGAATTAATCGTGCACAACTCGCGATGACTTTATCTATCGGAGCCTGCGTAATTGCGATTGTTTGGACGTGCACAGCGAGGAGATGCAATTTTTTTTAATCGCTATTATATTCTTGGCTGTGTGGAAAAGTGTGTCATGGTGCGAGAGTGTATTATGTGTATTTGTTTTGGTATGTCGCTCTCATTGTTGATTCGTGCAGTTTGTTCTACCAAGGATTGATTTGCTCGTGTGTGCGTTGCGCTGAGGTTTTTAGTGATTAATTGTGGCGATCTTTTATTGAGCGTGTATTAGGTGTAAATTTTCTAGTGTTCTGCTGATCGTTGTGGCGATATGTTATTTTGTGTTACTGTAGCGAATGGTGATTGATACGTTAAAGATGGATGAATTGCAAACGTTGAGGATCCTTGTTTCCTATTTCGAAGTGAATATTTATTTTTGATGTGTGAATTGTAAAATTTCTTAAACTATTTGATTTTATTACTGCATTTTGTATAGAGTATAATATATCGGTAAGAAATTTCTTATTCGACTTGATAATTAAAATATTTTCCAAAATTATCTGTGTCAAGGAGATCGTAAATACGGAAGCTTTTCACTATCAAAAAAAGTGCACTAATATAAATTAATCTTTTCCCAAAATTCGCATAAAAATAAGCCCTCATCGACTCGCTGCCCCCCGCAAAGCTAAGAAGGGGGCTATAACTCATGAGAGAGAGAGAGAGAGAGAGAGAGGGAGAGCCGCATAAACGCGTGAACAGGGAGCATAAATCGCGACGCGCGCTAATTGCGCATTTTCGTGAAACTTGTCGTGGCGCACACGCGCGGGGGCAAAAGTTGCCAAGCTCCCGCTGTACAAAGTTCGAAATCTTTGTCGCGCGCGATGGTTACGTGTATGCATTTCCGAGGTAAAAGCGGGGGATGGGGGATGGTGGAAAATCTACTTTTCCAAGCCGCGCGCGAGACTCCCAGGAGCAAACATACGAGGCGGTAGGGCGAACGCCAGTCTTACTTATACTCCGTTGCGTCCGACTTTGTTACCAGTCGCGTATATAACGTTATATTTGCCCTGAGAATCATATCAAGGTAAATAACGTTAACCTTTACGAGATTTCATATATTTTTCCTACCGCTGGCTCGCGCTGCTGATGCTGCTGCAGCTCGCCTGTCTCTCCGTGTTCTCTCTCTCTCTCTCTCTCTCTCTCTCTTCTCTTCTCTCTTTGCTCTTCGCTTCCGCCGAGTCGTAGCTGTCTCTCCGTTTGCATGATGTCATCCCAGTAATTTTATTCTTCCCTTCAGTTCGGATATTTCCTTTGAAATAATAATATCTGGAATTTTGAAGTCGAGAGAGAGACATTGGTGAACTGACGTTTTCGATGACCGAGGAATTATGGGTGCGTAGGGTTAAAATTAGGAACTGTCAGCGTCTAAGACAATATCTCAAAATTGTAATATGTATCATCGAAAGTTGTTTATAGAACCGAATTTACGTTAACGTATTCGAGCTTCTAAAATTTACCTTTCACTTTTTTTTTTTTTTAATTTGACAGAAATTGCATATAATATCATATTGTTATTAAAATAGGAAAATATGATGACAATATAAACATTGAATCATTAATTATTGGCGCGAAAAATTTGTAGGTAATTACAGAATTGTAAAGTAGCAAGTTGCTTCTACATAGCAAATGCTCGCTCTAATCTGTATAGCAAGACAAACTAATAGTTTCTCGCAATGCCTGACTAAACAATTTGTCGCTCTCGCTTAGTTTCGCACACATTCAATAGTTACGAATACCTCGTGCAACAACTTCTCCGCTTGCTTTTCAGCTGCTCGAATTAAATTTTCATTACAGTCGAAACAATTCGATAAGCGCTTTAATTTCTAGTCTTTTCGCTATACCGACCGGACATAGTTTATACTTTTGACGCTACATGAAAATATTTGATTTGCATTCTAAATCTCATTTATATTTTGTTTAAATAGAAATAAATGTTTGTGTTATGCGCTGTTCCACTTTTATAAGATAACTAAAAATCAATAACAGGTTAATAGTTTTAAATAAAGAATTATATTCATAACATTAACATTAACAATAACATTAACATTTTAATTATACTCGTTACTCATCGAATGTGGCTTCCAAAAATATTCCTACGAACCTCCGTTAGCAGGGCGCAGTCTCGACCAAGCACACATTCACCCGAGTAGAAAAATACTCACTTCCACCTCTGCTCCAGCATCTCTTCAAATATTACGATTCCCACTCCCCCCCCCCCCCTCCTGCCTATACACCCGAATTTTCTCGATAAAACTTTCAGTGCTCTAGAGCACAGACTGTCTCCTCTCTGCTTCTTATTTTTCTCCATCCTCGTGCAAGCTCGCCGTCCAGCCCCGTTGTCTCATTCTTATTTGTTTGCTCGCACGGCTTCGTGTCGGCGTGCAGTACACGATCGCCACCTGTCTCTCTATCCCTCCTCCACTTGTATGCAGCTCTTGCCTTCGCCTCTCCACTGCTGCTGCTGCTGCTGCTGCTGCTGCTACGTAATATATATGGCGGCAAAGGGGGGCTGAAAGCACGTGTCGCACGAATTGCTACTGTTGCACACGTGCACGTAAATGCCCGGGGAAACCGAGGTAGAGAGAGAGAGAGGGCTTCGTTTCGTGTATGCCGATTTCGATACGCGCGGAGGACTTTCGAGACCGAGAGCCCGGGATTTTGGGCTTTCGCTCGCTGACCAAATTGATGCCGTTTAATTAGTGATCGGGATGGCGCACTGCAGCTTTGGTTTGTTGCACCTTGAACTACGCTCAGTTTTTACCCAGTTTTCGTTTTGTTTGATAGACGATATTTTACGATTGTTTTGTAAATGAAGTTGTGATTTGATTTTGCGAAATAATTGATTCACATTTTTCTCTAATTCTTATGATAAATGGAGACTGGTTTACTTTTTTTTGTAGGAAATGCAAACTTTGTATCGCTTCATTTGTTTTTATGGATTTCGTATTTCCTAGCAAAAATCGGAATTTTGTTTCACAAAAATGGAGGAATTTCGAATTTCCAGCTGATGAAGCAATTTTGGTCATAAGATTTCTTTCATGTGGAAATAAGTTTTATAAAGTTTCGAAAATATTGATCAGTTCCATAATACTGTAAAAGTGGTTTGATTATGCTATAATGTACCATACACGCTAAATCTTTTAGAGTGGAAAACCACTCTTCGAGAGTGAAAATCCACTCTTAGCTTCAGTGAAAGTAATTAACTCTATTTAGAGTTATTTATTCACTCTAAAACTAGAGATTTAGTATCAGTAGAAAAAATCACTCTATGTGAGAGTTGATTGTACTCTATTTAAAAGTGAAATAAGAAAAATTTCGAGGTTAGAATATCTTTACATTACAAATCTAGGAATATATACAGATTTTCTTTTTACTATAATAATATTCACATTGAAAAACTGCTTCTATTTAATAAATATATTAATAATCAGATACTTACTGCTGGCAAATTGACAATTTTTTCCATTATTTGACATGTGTATTGTTCGTACCTATACGCACTCGACCATTAGAGTGAATTTAGAGTGAATTTTAATATTACTATAAAACACTCTAATACTAGAGTAATATTGTTCACTTCAATTTTTAGATAGACTTTTTCACTATATAAGAGTTACTTTTCACTCTAAAAAAAATTAAATGCAACTATAGAGTGGATTTTCACTCTAAAGAATTTAGCGTGTAGTAAAAAAGGATACTCTGTATTTTATTATAAAAGCAGTTCAAAATGAATCAAGGATATCGTTTAATGGTTACTACCCCAGTTGTCACGCTATATTAGAAATTAAAATTTAAAGAAAAATGACAGTTTGCTTAAAATAAATCTGTCTTTGTTAATAAATGGTTGAATTTTATGAAATATTTGGTCACTCTTCCAGATTTAGTAAGTAGGTACCTACAATATCCTGTAGAATAACAATTTTAAAGTACGAAATAAAATATTAAAATATTTCTCCTTGAAGAAGAATACTAGTCTTCTTGAATTAAATCATCCAATCGATATTTCAACGCATTTTAGCCGATATACTACGTTCATAAACTATGAATTTAGAATTGTTTCTCATGTACGATATTGGATACGAACATAGAGACGTAAGCTTTAGAATGGGGCGCAGTGGTGCACAATATACGAACGGAACGATAAATATATTGAGTGAATGACAGGATGACACTATCGATTCTTCGGCAACTTTTCGCCCAGGTAATATTAGAAAACGATTTATTTTTCCCGAAGTCTCTGTAGCTTCCACGGATGCGGGATTCCGAGAAATTCCATGGGACGTGTGACGGGGTATATGCGATAGGGTCGAGAGAGCCACGGCCGTGTCTCGATTTTTGACAATCTGACAGTTTCATCGACGCGTGGCTCTTAAAGCCCCCCTATTACTTTTGCAAAACCATGCCTGCATCACCTCTGACTATTTTTAAAGCGTATAAATAACGCAGCGATTTTCCGAGACTCGAGTAACTGCATGTATACAACGCGGATAAAACAGGTTTTGCAATCTAAATGATTGTTGTGTCCGAAAAATTGCAGGCTTTGATACACACATATATATATATAAACATGCGCGAGAAACGATCCCGGGGATTTAAAAAATAGCGCAGCATACATCGCACGCGCATATCCGATTTATCTCAGTCGTTTCGTATCTCGCGCGTTATGATACAGGTGAAAATGACGTAGGAGCTGCGGTGCGCGCGCGGAAATTTATGCAGCAGCTTGAAGTTGATAAACATCGCCTTCGGTCGCGAGAGCGCGCAACGGCTAAAATATCAGATACGCCGCTTTTATATCATTACGGCGTAACGAGGAGCGCGGCTTTACCCGACGATTCTTTACCCCCACTTTTTGCTTTTTGCCTCGGGTATGAGCAGTTTTTTTTTTTAAAGGGTATAAGAACTAACGTAGAGAAAGAGCGGGTGTAGCAGAAGGCCCGATTTTGTAAATAATTTAATAAATAAACAACTGTAGTTGTTTATTTTTAGACAAATATATTTTGTAGTACTCGTATAATAGATCAGACAGTATGAAGTCCCTATCACAAATAAATAATACTCTTTCTATGGGTATAGTTTCATTCTTATCTATATAAGTTGATCACATTTTGTGATTATAATTTGAGATTATGTTGCAATATTCGTTGTAAATGTGTCGCTAGTAACTTCATCATTGATTGCAATCGTTTTTTTAATTTTGCATCCATAATCAAAATCTATATCAAACATTGCTTAGAAGATTTAATCTCTATCACTAATTAATTTACAAATCATTACTATACTGCAAGACATAGATCTCCTCTCAGTCTCATCTCCGACACTTTTTTGGACCAAAACTAAAAAAATAGAAGTTTTAAAAAAGTCAGCGGAGAATGACTGCTGGAAAATGATCCAAAAGGCGAAGAAGAGGGCGTTTTTGGGAGAAACTGTCTGCAGGAGAGGAGACCGCACGGTGGATTACACGAGCCAATTACACGCTAGATGAAGTTCAGCGGAAACGAAAGGCATAGAACGCGACAAAGAGGAAGAAGAAGAACAAGGCGAAGAGTAGGGGGTATATCGCGAGTTGGCCATTAAAAGGGGCCACGACGCCGGGGTAATTTTCTCTATACGTGAGGCGGCCGCCACGATGACACACAATGCGCCCGCGCCGTGGCTATTTGGAGGCGCGCCAAATGAAACCGAAAAATTACGAGCCGCGCAGTGAGCCTTTGTGCGTATAAGCTCGCTCGGTGCGTATATATATATGCAGTACTCCCGACAGTTCGCTGCACTTGGCCTACGCCAACGATCGCGGTATCTATATTTATAAATTTCGGAGGGTTTATTGGTGTTTTAACAGCTGAGGTATTGATGCGCGTGCGACGAACTAATGCGATTTTTGGAATTCTTGGCGATTATTTCTAAAAGTGTCGCTCCTTTGAGAGGCAATTTGAGCTAAGATGCAACTTCAATCTTCTACAGCGAATTTTGAAGGTAAAGAAAGATCCCTTCGGCTATTCACAATAAAACGATGTGATATAAATAATCTGTATAATTAAAATGTCAAATCCAGTCTGCTGTCGCCGGTTTCCGGTCTCCGCTCTCTGTACCTATATACATGAATCTTTTTTCTATGTGTATATGTGTCTATCACACTTTGGGCATTACAATTTTTGGGTTCTACATTTTTGAGCCTTATAATTTTTTTGACTATTGGTCCTACATTTTTGGACTTTATAATGTTTGGTTCTCTCGTTTTTTCGACCCGAGGGAACGTCAGCGACCGAGGAATTGTAGTTTATATCATATTAAAATAGAATAATGTTTTTAAGTAAAGTTAGGTTGAAATGACCATTAGACTTTAGTATCAAATATTTAAACGCAGCTTTATTAATCATCTCTTCGTTCAAAATATGGCATACAAATTTTTATTATCATTACTAAATGATTACCTGTTGCAATTCCTTTTGGGCTTTGGATTCCTCATCTGCAGAATTACTTGGTGACTTACGTGAAGCAATTCCAATGCCACCCGCCTGTTAGTTTATCATGATTTCTTTCAATTTATATTGTGAATTCAATAAAAATGTGAATAAGAAGAATAAATAACTTACGGCATTGGATACCTCAACGAATGCCGCCAAGATGATTGCAAAAAGGGCCAGTATCAAGAGGTACTTCATGTTTGATGATGAGATATGTTGCCTAAAAGAAATAAAAAACGTATATTAATGGCCGAATATGAGTAAAAGTTATGTTGGGGGTAGTGATAATAAAAATTTAATAAATTAGTCTCATTACTTATAATTTTAATTTTGATGGAAATGAACATTGGAGATACTCCGAACATATGGGCGAGCATATGCTAAAATTTGTAGATGTCATATGGCTATTGCACACTGTAATTTTCGAAATATACACTACTGTCCAAAAGTTCATAAATTTTTTTTTCTAAAGAAGTCCATCTTTGAATAGTCATATCTTGGAAACCCGTAGGCGAATCTTAAAAACTCAATGCGCTGTGAAAGGTGAGATCAAAAGCTATCTTTTTATGAAAGCAATCATTTTTTTCTTTAACTTTTTAAACTATTTTTTAAAGATCAAAACTTTTGTATTTTTCACTTATGGAACTAATTATTTTTTTCTTTAACTTTTTTAATGATTTTTTTAAAGATCAAAACTTTTGTATTTTTTTTTTACGAATTTTCGATATTTAGTCAATCACCTAATTTTGTAAAAAATGTATGAGTCGGAAAAAAACTAGCGCTGTTGTAAAGGTAGGCAAATTTAATAAAAGTTTCTTATAAAAACTTTTTTTTGTATCTGTTCTTTATGAAAAGTTACAAGCGTTCGAATGTGACCTTTACGAAAAATACGCTTTTCTGGTTTTGTATGTATGTTTTTCCACTCTGTCTCACTTTCTTTTGTACTTAGTGATTATACACAGCTAATATTTATAATTATTAACATTCGCTGTAAACAATTATTAAGAACGGATAAAAGTCAAGTGGCATTTTTTAAAAAGTTCCAGGTGATTGACTGAAAATAGAAAAAATACAAAAGTTTTGATATTTAAAAAACAGTTAAAAAAATTAAAGAAAAAAATTATTGATTCCACAAAAAGATAACTTTTGATCTCACCTTTCTTCGTCTTTTTAGATTCACCCATGGGTTTCCAGGATAACGCTATTTAAAAATGGACTTCTTTAGAAAATCGTACATTGTGCAACTAGTGCCGAAAATAACTCGTATGAAGTTTGCAGCACTCGATCGCGTCTCATGTTAATAACTTCCCACCCATGGTATAGCCTATTCCTGCTGTAGAAATGGTTCTATTTTCTCATGCTTATTTTTCGATCACAAAGTGTGTGTTCCCCCACTTTTACGGCAACCGTTAACTTTTCCACACTAGTGTGGAAAAGTGATCTACTTTCCGGGAACACACACTTATACGAGAATCTAAAGATTTCCGTACAAGTGTGCGAATACACAGTCTGCGCTCGGAAAATAGCCTCGGAAAAATAAGACACTTTCCATGTATAAGTTAAAAAAAATTTTAAGAACCTTTGAACGGTATTGTAAATTGAAATTTTCAAAAACTCTAATATATTCTAACTATAATATATTGAACTTTTATTATATTTAGAGGAAATTTATATAAACTCGCACTTACTTCGACAGTAAAATTAAAAATATCGTAATTCCCAAACTTTCCGTGATCTCGCCAAAATTTTAACTAACTTTTGCGGCACAGCACAACTATTTATATAATTAAGTTACGTACGAGGTCTCTTTAAAGAGTTATCGATGCAATGTTTGTCGTCAGTATTTACAATTGCTTTATGCTACTACAGGTACACGGTATTTTGAACAATAGCTTAAATTATCATTAAACGATTAACAAACTTCTAATACATATGGCGCAACGAAATAACAATAATGAAAATAAAAAATAGTCGGCAAGTGCACTAAGAGAAAAGATGTTTTTCATAGTTAATTAATCGATTATTTGTAGTTGTAAAATTTTTCGTTATGTGCACAAGAAGAAGATTCATTACCATTTAATAAATATGAACTTGTCATGCAGAGTTTGAGTGTTAGAAGACGACGTCGTGTGTTCGGCCACGGAGAGCGAGAAATATAGAAAAAGAAAAAAACCTGTACTACCCGCAGTTTCAAATAAGACTCCATCGAATGTGAAAAAACGTTTTTTATGCCTTGTGTGCCGAAAATAGCACTTTCTTTTCCGACGCCTGTATGAGAATGTTGTATTTTCGTCCTTGTATGCGCTACTCGGGAGGAAAATTGGCTACCCCAGACCTCGTGTTTGCCAATTTCCACGAGTGCTGGACTGTTCAATTTTTTTCCTTCCTAGTGGCGTAATCTACTATTTCCTAATTGTGAAAAAAAAAATGCGAGAATTTATTAGTGCTTGTCAGTGTCAGTGTCAGTTCTTACCAATGATTACATTTATATAAGCTATTTGTGTATTGATATACATTTGGCAGATTTTGAAATCTTATGGACAGCAACTAATCAACGCCGAAGTTTTACGCGCATGCATGAGTAACTCTCTCGACCACGTGCAAGATTTTACAAGTACAACATGTATATTCTTAACTATAAGGAAAAACAAATATTGAGTTAATTTAATTAAGCAAATATTAAATTTTAATTTAATTAAAACAAATATTAAGTAGATGTAGACCAATTTAGTAAGATATTTATTTTTAATAGTTTTTTTAACTTTTTTTTTCGGGAAAAAAAGTTTTATTATACCGAACAAATTTATAAACCTTACTCCTAATCTCCGTACCAGCACCAAACCGCATCACATTCTAATTTCCAAATGTCCGAATTATCTCCATTCGTATATATCAGCCAATAATAATTTTAGCGCTATAACAAGATAAAATTCTCTTATCGCCCATTTGAAAGTTGGACAGAATACTTTGTTAAACGTTAATAAAGTGCGCGCCGGATCGGTGGATGTTCGAAAACAGCCAAATTTATTATGTATATATAAAGGCCAAAAGTTTCTATCGGGCTTTGATTTAGTGGTTTTCGACGTGACTTAAAATTCTCTGCCTCTCTCTCTCTCTCTCCCGATCCTCGTTGAAAAAGGTGCGCGCGCGCGAAGCTAAAGATGAGTATAGCGAGAATTTCGAAAGGCACTTTCCTATCTCTACGCCGACCGAAAGAGCGGACCGCTTGATAAGAGTCTGCGCCGGAATTGGGAAGGAAACCTTTCCTCCCACCTCACCCCAGGAGAACTTTACTCGGTGATCTCGAGGCGTGCACTTAATTGTGGCTTCGATAGCCTTTGCGATAGCGATTCCAATGCGAGTATGGATTTGGAAAAATGGGGTGATGTGCATTAGTAGCCGATTTCTTGTGCATAATTTCGAGTCTACTTCACATTAATCTTGGGGGGACAAGGCGAAATTTTTTTATCTTCTAAACTGCCAATTATATTACGAAAAATCGGTTGATATTTACTTTATTATATTTAATTATAAAGGTCATCCAAATCACCCGATTTTCAGTCAAATAATGAAATTGCAACGAAATCCTCGGAAAATGGCGTATAGAAACCACATAGGATTGCATATAATGCGCGAAAATAATGAGAGACTCCAGCTGCATACGCGACCAGCCGTGTCTCAGTCGTTCTCTTCTTTCTCCTCTCAGCTATTTCACGTTTTTCCACGCGGTTTCCGTTTCGGCCGATAAATCGACGATTCGTGACGTATCAGAGTCACCCTTCCTCTCTCTCGTTCTCTCTCTCTTGGACGATTGGCTCGTCGAATGACTGATCCCTCTTTATCGGCGGGGAAGGGGAGGATAGCGAGAGAGAAAAGGTAAGCGACATTCGCGTGACCGCTTTCGCGGATGGAAAATCGTCCGAGAAACGAGGGGAAGACGACGACGACGACGCACGCCGCTCCCTCCGTGGGAGAGAAAAAGAAGGACGCGACGAGATAATCGAGAAGTTTGAATACGAATTTCCCGACGGCTGCCACGGCGTACATGCGCCTGCTCAACGGAAATATCCGTGAGATATTACTACCTCGTTTGTTTTAGAGCTTTCTACCTTCGATCGTTCGTTTTCCCTCTCCCTCTCTTTCTCTCTCGCGCGAGCTTTTTTTTGCAACCAACGCTTTTAGTATCTGTCTCATTCACTTTTATCACCATCATTCGCCCGGTGCGCTACTATCTTTCGTTGCTGCTGCTGCTTGTCTCCTTTTTTTTCGGCCAGAGAAGCTCTTTCTCTACCTTTTTTCCTTTCGTCTTTTACTGTATACCCTTTTTGGCTAAGCGCGTAATTTATTTTTATACTTTTCTCTCTCGCTCGCTCTCGTCGTTCAGCGCGCGCTCGTCGATTGACAATTTTTTTGGGCGTGTTTGCGGCTGATGCCCCTCTCTCTCTCTCTTTTTGTTTCTCCACAGAAGAGAAATCCCGAATTTATTTTGTTCTGCGAGTTAGAATAATTGTTACTTGCAAATTGGGATTAGAATTTCGCGGGGTGTGAAAATACGTGGAATATTTGTGTTTTTTTTTGCGTTTTGCGATTGTGATAAATCAGGGTTTTCGTAGTTAAGAAATTTTCGATCTGGCGATGATTGTAACGAGTATAGATTTTTGGTTATGTTTGCGCGAGAGCTTGGGTATGCTTTTAGTATATAGCTAGTGTAGTGGAAAAGCGCGTCTGACCGCATCCGACTGTGTTCTACTTCGATTTATGCTGCGGAGTGTATTATAAAGCCACAAAATCCACGTCCCATGAAAATATCGAGTTTATATCTTTTGAATCTGCGCTGTATATTAATAAACGTATATTTGGTTACAGCTTGCATAGATAATCTCATTTTAGGAATATTAATACTGTTTAGTAATACAGTTTAGTAGTATCTTTTTGCTGCTTTACTCATTATATCGCGTATATAGTTGATAAAATAACTTGCATAACTTTAAATTTCAATGCCTCATATTGCATTACGGAATATATTTGAAATATTATTAAATCGTGTGCTATATATATAAAATGTATGTAGCCGCTGGCATTGCATTTTCATATTTATCAATTTAGCGCAGAGAACTGTAGGGTCGAAAAGTATAATTTCAAAATCACTTTATATTGGCTGGATTGCGAAGGTAGAACGGTATATTTGCTAGTTTTATATACACCTATATAGTTTTGCAAATTTCACACAAACGCACAATCCAACTTGGAGAAAAAAAAGCGCTAACTTTGAATCCCACGTATATTTCCGTCGAGTGTTTCGTGGAACTACAGTACGTGATACTAAAACTTCAAAGCTATGTATAGCCCACAAGTAAAAATTTCACTCAGATCCGAGTGGAAAAACCTGGGCTGGAATAAGCGAGAATATAGCCCTAATCGCGAAAGGGATTCGAGTCTGCGCGAACGAGGGCCAATCATTTACCACGAATCGCTCAACTCAACGATCTCGTCCCATCTCGTATTGTGTCTTTTTTCGGTATCTTCGCTCCAGGAGTCGTTCATTAGCCTCTCGATTTCGTCTATCGGTTGGGTGGGTGGCCCACCACCTTCTCCCTGTACAGTTATCTCTCGCGACATAAAACATGCGAGAGAGAGGAACGCTTTAAAATACGAGCTCTCTCGCAGGCGTATATAGAGGGGTGTATAGGTGAGCAACTTCCCTTTCGAGGGCCATTATTTCGAGATTTAGTGAAAACGCCCGCGCCGCCGCGGCTACGTACGCTCGCGCCGCTCATGTGTGTGTATCTGTTTCTGTGTGTGCGTGTGCGTGTGATAGAAAGAGAAAGAAAGAGGGAAGAGAGGTCTTTACCTTCGTTACTTACAGCTTACGGCTTACTTACAGCTTTATGCTTTCGCGTAAAATCCTGCTCGCGCACCGCCGCCTTTTATTTCTTCCCTTCTCTCTCTGTCTCTCTCTCTCTCTGTCTCTCTCTCTCTCTCTCTCGCTCTCTCTCCCTTATCTCTCTTTCTTCTTTCCTCCCCACTTTTTACATTTTTTGCTGTTTAGTTCGCCCTCCTTCGCTCTCTCTCTCTCTCTCTCTCTCTCTCTCTCTCTCTCTCTCTCTCGCCCCCTTCTAATTTCGAATTTCTTTCATTTTTCTTCGCTAATTGCCTTTTAAACTTTTAAGCGGCACTCGTAACTTCCTCTCACTGGCCCCAAAGCACAAAAACTATACGCCTCCCCTCCATCTCCTCTTTTTACTTCTCTTTCTAGTTTTGGCTTACCTTTGCAAATCGATGGATTAAACTTTTTATTTATCTTGAGACCCTTTAGACTCCGTATCCTTTGATTTTGGATCCGCACGCGTGTTTTTGTTGTGAATAACGAAGGATGATGGAATTAAGTGTGTTACTTTCTGGGTGGTGGAGAACGAAAGAAGAAATTGATTTGTTGTTTTCTTATGGATATTAATCGGCTGCCGCATATTCCGGACACGTTTATTCCTCGGGGAGTGGATTCTTTTATTCTGAATACTATATAAGGCTTTTGTATATTTAGAGAAACGAGAGCATTCGGTGTAGCTACAGACACATGTTTTATTTATTAGGTCAATAGCTTAATATACTGCTTTCTATACATAGAGTATATCCATTGAAATCAATCGTTATGTTTATCATAATAAAACAAATTAAAATACTACATCATATCACAGAAACTTTTCGATTTATTAATTCCCTATATTCAATAGATTTTGTTGCATCTTTTACCGCATAAGAGGCAAGTTTTAAAAAGAACATGCAAAATTTCGAAAACTCATAATATATTCATTCTAATTATCCAAGTGTACCATAACTTTGCGTTTTGCTGCGCTTCTTATGCGTGAATAGTTTATAATTCAGGTACCAAGCACACATATTTCCACATTACCCCTTTTTTAATCTTGCAGCCTGGATAATAATGTAAATTTCAAACCGCAATTTAGCTTTAGTATTTTCATAAAACCGTAAGCAGCGCGATGATTCAGCCTCGTCGTAAAAGACAGAAAAAGCGCAGGATAGCATACAACAGTTAAGAAATTTCATCACCGTCCTTTCCGATAAAAGTTCAAGGAAAAAAATTCTCATCGATCCGCAGAATTTTCAAAATCAGGTACCTTAATAATTGGTAGAAGCAGCTTATCAATTTGAGTAAAAGTGGTATACGCGATTAAACTATGTGCATTGCCGATCCTCAAGATTGTCGATAACAACTACGTAGTAATGTAGTCCCATTAACCCAAATAAAAAGAAAACGAAACAAAAATGGAGCTTTCATTTAATTTGTTTGATTCCACAAGAGATAAGGTTTAAGGATATTTCAAGGGTTTTGGTAAGCCGGGGAGAACCGTCTGGTATAAATAAATATCCGATTCAATTCAATTTTTTATATCATATTCTGCTCTTCTCTTATCTCCGAAAAGCTCTCTATATCTCACTTTCTGCAGCAGCAGCAGCAGCAGCGCGCGTCAGAATCGAGGAAACCCAGTATAGTGCCCCGTACGTATACCTCCTCCCCCCCCCCATACTTTATACATATATAATAAAATATATGCATAGAGATTGCACGGGGAGGCCGAGAGACGCAGACTCCCGTACCCCTCTCTCTCTCTCTCTCTCTCTGAATTTACATGAGGATTCTAGCTCTGTACCAATACACGTACGCGTGCGCCGTGTGCTCGCTTCCATACACATATACATGCGTGCCGATGTATATTGGACACACACAGTGGAAACGGGCTGGGGCGGCTGAAACACCAGAGGCGCGCGCAGACATTATAGCGTTTAACGTGTAGCTAAAAGTGCAGTTATACACGCTTACACGGGCGCGGTGCACTTGTACAATGCGAAAGAATAGATTTTCGTAGTATGGCCGTTAAGTTCCCCCGGGGTGGAACGGGTATAAGGCGAAGCCCGAAGCTTTCCGCAGACACTATGGCGCACTATTAAATATTAGCGAGGATACAAGCTTTTCTCTCTGTCTACGTATATACGTATACGCGCCACTCGTGCGCATGGATATATATATAAATATACATATATTTGGGTGTATAAACCGTCCATCTGCAAATTTCTCTCTCTCTCTCTCTCTCTCTCTCTCTCTCTCTCTCTCTCTCTCAGGGGGGAGTAAAGTAAAGCCGCGAGCTATTCTAATGAAATCTTTTCTCTTGGGCGGAAAGGGGTGGTCGAGGAAATTTCCGAGCGAGTTTATTGCCATAAAGCGAATAGTGGATCCTCTCTCTGTATCTCTCTGCTCGACCGAGATTCGTTTTGTTCGTAATTGAGTTTTGCTTAATTTTAAGCCGTGCGCTGCCTCGCAAATCCTGTTGTTCGGGCGCGCGCGCGTGGATATTCAGTGGGCCAAGACGCGGTTGAGTCTTTACGCTGCGAGGGCAATAAATATTGCGCGAGTGGTCTTCTCGGGATTCGCCGGGGCTCGGTTAAAGCATATTCGAGTAATGTATTTATTCGTGTGCTATTTTGAGTGGTATGTCTGTAGGTACGGAGTTTTCGAACTTTATCAATATTGTAGGTGTGGAAATGAAATTGCTTGTTTTGGTTGACTGGACAGGACATCTTGACCTTTATCAGCGAATAATAAAAGACTCAATACTAACAAGCATATTTTAATATCATTGAACTCGAAATTAAATTTTCCATACTTTAGATTATATCTAAGATCGCATCATGACCCACATCTCCCGGTCACCAGGCAATATAAGGAAACGAAATAAAATGAGCCACAAAGCATTCGATCTTCTTTCCGACTATTTATTTACCTCCACTATGTATAGACGCAAAAGGAGTCGCTTTATTTGAATCCTTGGCTTATGACGCATAGTCTCTCGACTCATTCGCTGCATTTATGAGACACACAACAGGCAGTTTGCGTGATAATACGTCGACGACAATGAAGAGAGAAATCTTTCTAAGAGGTTCGTTATGTATTAAGTCTTTGCAGTTGTTTTCTCCGCTCCTCGTACTGTTAAATCTTAATGCACGGTTCAGAATTGTATTACTGGTCTGACATAATTGAAAACTCGGTTCGCTTCAAGTTTTCAGGGGAATTTTATTGTTCGCGATGCTGCGCGTGTAGGACAATTTCGCGCGATCGCGAAATAAACTTCACACGAGATGATTAGAAAGGCTAGATTATTCCTTTTTCTGGTTATATTTATACAGACGAATACAGTCGATGTGAAATTATGCCAGCTAAAAGCAGTCTTTCTTAAACGAAAATAAACCTAAACTATAGCGACCTCGTGTGGATTGTATTAAATTTTAAATACAACCCGCGCATCCTTTATTTCAGCGTAGAATGTAATTTACAATGGCCAAAGAGAGGAAGAGCAAAATAAAACCACCTGCCGTATGGAAAATTCCACTCCGAGTAATAGCTCGGCCTTTTTTCTTATTCAAAGTCATAGAATTTCGTTGGGCGCCACTTTGCTTGGCCGATTTAGCAAGCTGTCTATCGGATTTATTCGACGATTGGGCCAAACCGTGAGCTCTAGATGCATCGGTTCCATCGAACCTCGCTGCACATATATCAGTTCGTAACTCCGAGGTGCCACGTGGATTCGATTCGCAATAGCAAAGCCGATAAAGCACATCTAATTAAAGACCTTTTAAAATCACACAAAACGTTTTAAATAAATTGTCGCGTACTATGGTGTTGATTAAAACGAATGAGAATTTGCGAGCGAGAGTAGAAAAATGGATCATTTACAATTAGTAATATTTGTAATAGGAAAATTTAAATGTCCACTCTTTCGAATTACTTACTACTTCTGATTTTTGAGTACCCAATTGTTATTAGATGTGCACCATTAAGCGAAA
The DNA here is from genome assembly GCA_900490015.1 of Megastigmus stigmatizans. Classification (NCBI taxonomy): domain Eukaryota; kingdom Metazoa; phylum Arthropoda; class Insecta; order Hymenoptera; family Megastigmidae; genus Megastigmus; species Megastigmus stigmatizans. The sequence goes on from UELV01105770.1 coordinate 16,777, forward strand.
AAATAATCATCTTTAACTTTCAACATATTATTTTTTGGTAAGACATGAAGTTGCCGATTACTTTACATCTGCTAAAACTCAGAATTCTGTGATTATAAATTCAAAAATTTATTCATTGTATTTCTCCCTGTAAACTTCAGCGATATCCTTATCAGCATCAGCAACTCGTGTCTTCAGACAAGAGCCACATTAGTTTCATTCCCAGATCTAGTTTGAACAAATTTTCCTCGGGCCGATGATAAACAACATTTCTTTGAGACTCTAGCATTATCTAAAATTCAGATGAATCCCTTTGCCACAACATACGCCAAGTTTACTCACAAAATTCGAATAGCACTAATTTCCGTTTCTATTCTAAAGTTCCACTAGAACCCACCTACCACATACATACAGGCAAAAGTGATTCTTCTCATTTTATTCATACGGCAGCGTGTGAAAATCTTAACGCGTTATACGCATATATAGTATCTCCCTACACAACACAACGATGGCGAGGTCACAGCAGCTCTTGTCCTGTTTAATTTGCTTCCTTATATACCTGACCTATAACGCAAAGTCGCTTAACGCATCGCTACGTCCGCCTCTCATACCGGAATCGTACTTGCCGAACGGATGCTGCACTCGCGATGAATGCAAGACCCACCAGCGTTGGGCGCTTATATAGAAATGGAAAATAGCGGAAAGACGCTTGCGCGCGTGGATATGGTATAGCGCCGCCGCGTAAGAGAAGGCGAGAGAAAGGGAGGACGTGAGAGAGATGGATAGATTTGACCTGAGAATTTCGAGAGGGCCAGGAGAATGGAGGGAATCTTTGCGAGGTTTGGACAGGTCTGAAAAATGAAGGACTGAGGAGAAACTTGGTGAGATTTACTCGCTGTACGCGGTGATAGTACCTTTGTATAAGATAACTCTCTTCGCTTATATGCTTTTGTATTCATGTGTGGGTTTATTTGATAGTTGTAATACTTGTGATGTGACAGTCGTAAATGGCAACTTGTGAAATCCAGCTCACAATCCTAACTAAGCCAATTGTGGTATAATCAAAGAATCTCAAGTTCTAGCAACTTATCGTTACTACTGCAGTTTCCATTTCTGTTTGCCTCGTCATCGCTTCTCCACCTCGAATCTTAAATAAAACCACCGCCAAGTATATTTTCTTAGAAGCCCAGCCTTTAAATAAACATTTGAGTAAGCATTACCCGACAAAAACTGCATTACGAATCCCATCATCCATGTCCACAAAACTCCAGCGATGCAGTGAAAAAGCTTTGCCTGCAAACATCCCAAGCCGCTACTTATAGATAGAGAAGACCGTTCGGTGAATTGAAGAGCTCGCGGGAAAAGACACGAAGCGAATGAGAGAAAGGGAGAGGATGCAGAAGGAGAGAAGAAGAAAAAGCGCTCGAGAAATTGGAGCGACGGCTGGAGCCGTTCATACTAAAGACGGTGCGCCGCCGCATCCGAAGGATCGGGCGCAGGAGTTCCGGGAAGGTTGTGCGAAATGGGAAAATTTAGATATTTACTGCAGCTGTCGCTGCTACTGCTACTGCTACTTCTGCTGCTGCTGCTGCTGCTGCCGTTGCTACTTCCTTACTAGAATGAGAGAAGATGTCAAAGGAGAGCTCCGCGCGCGAGATTCTCCACGCGTCTCTTCGCGGATGTAAAGAGGCGGGAGCGCGCGCACGCACGGAATCTCGGTGCAAAGGAATTCATCCATGCTATACCTCCTTCCTTGTATCCAGAATGTACGCCTAGATCCTTTGTCGCTTCTTAAACGAGGATCCTGAACCCATAGTTGCGTAATATGCGAAAATTTGGATCACAGGCTTTGGATACTCGGAAAAATGAAAATTTTCGCGTCATTCGGCTGCAGTGCTATAGAGAGACAGAGAGAGAGA
>UELV01105771.1:0-23882 GCA_900490015.1 Megastigmus stigmatizans
CGGCGGAAGCAAAGTTGTACACCTAATACTGTCTGCTAAAATTGATTTATAGAATTGACACAAACACGAGTGAACCTTATAGCTTGCAACATGCCGTATTTTCTATTTGAGACTTCTTTTAGAATGTATGGAAAAATTAAAACTAAATATTTGCATTCCATTCAATTTCAATGATTTTTGTTCCAATTTTATAAAAATCTACCTAGCATATATTATGTAGACTTAAAATATACTTCAACTTGAGTTTATAGTAACAGTAATTATTACACCAACATATAATAATTATATATATAGTATTAATCAATGCTTTTTATTGCTACTGCTGATACTTATATTCCACATATTCCGTAAACTATATGATCTGTACAATACATAATTTTTTATCAAACCTTTTTTTAAAAGCACAAAATAGAAATATTGAAAAACATATGGTTATAATGTATTTGACTTTTCAGCCAATGCAGTATTGTTATTCATCTACCACTGTTATTTCCTCGGAATATTTAACTCACTGTACATAATTTATCCAAGGAAAACAATATATTGAACACGTTTTATTTAAAACGAAAGAAAATTCCATAAAAATATTCATTCGAGCCACATGTCGCAGATCAATAATACATAATAATTTATCGTAATTTTTGGGTATATCAACAATATTGTCGCTGAAAGTAATAAATCAAAAATAACGAGAAATAGAGCTGTGAACGATACACGATTAAGCCTTTTATCTCGCTTGGCACCTGGCTACATTATAATCTTAATCGTTCATCGTCTATCCATCGAGAACCAAAGGCTCCCCTAACCGAGTATATCGTCACCCCGCTTATACACATCATCATCGACACCCCGTCAGCTACTCTAATTTCCTCTCTCAGAAATATTTTCAGCCTTATCGAAAGCGACCAATCTTCTCCTTACAAACGGCCACCAAGCCGTTATATATATACATACAAGAAAATCGCGAAGAAACATGGAAAAGGCTGCAAACAGCGGACTAAGCAGAGTCGCGCGGAACACAAAAGAGAAAGAAGAAGAAGAAGAATAGAGTGTGCAAGGAGGAGTAGGAGGTCGAGAACGTCCGTCACGGCTATAGAATCAAGCCCGAGCAGTATTATACAGCTCTCCTCTCGAGGATAGCCCCGTATCTATATATAATACCCGTACGTATACCCACAAGACAGAGATACATATAGATAGATATGAGTTTATTTGTAACGATTTACAAACAATTATTTTTAATATATATCTATACTCAGCTGTCTCTTCTATGACATCATGGTCTTGAAAAGTTTCAACTCGAAAGTAATATCGCATGGAGCGTCTCGTGGAGGGAGAGAGAGGGAGAGAGGCGTTTCTCGGTGCTGGTGCGCGCCTCGCGGCCACGCGCTAATGAATTACCTGGTCAATGGCACGAGCGGGATACCCACCACCGCCACGTGTATATATATAGGATGTATCTTGCTCGCCAAACCTATATATATATATATATGTATACACCTACACCTGCATCAGCAGCCAAATGACAATTTGATCGAGAAGCCAGTAGGAAAACTATACGCTTTCTCTCTATAGCGCTCAAAATTCTAATACAGAACTCGCGGGGGGAGGGAGACTTTCTATATCGAGAGGCGCGAATCGCTCCGTGTCCTATCGCGGTATACCTATTCGGCAGCTCTATTATAAGCGAGATGCACTTGACATTGGCGCTCGTAGCTCTTGGCACCTGTCACTCAATGCCGCCTAGTCTCCCTAGAGCCGTGGACAGATCGAGCGAGGAATTCGAGGCCGGACGCGAAGCTTCGAACACTCCGATGCAGTGCTGTGGCTGCCGCGGTAGTTTTTTAACACCGAGGAGTAGGCATCAAGAGTAGGCGAGCGAGCTCGAATAACGGCTGGCAACTCGACCATTTCTTTCTGTAATTTTAACGACGGACAGCCAAGCAGCACCATCAGAGGCTGTGGATACGCAGGATACGGATGGATATTCGCGCGCACTACACACACGCACTGCGCGCGCGCTTCCCTTTAACAGCTCTTCGCATATTATAGATGTAATTGCTGCAGCGGCAGCAGAGGCCGCGCTGCGAGACTCCCGATGCGAAATTACACTGCTCGCGGTGCGCCCATATGACTCATGCACTGCGCGCACTGCACACACATGCATACAGAAACACAGATGAGAGAGAGAGAGAGAGCCGGTAGTTTGAATTTTTCGCCGCCGCGGCTGCTATCGGACGATACTTTAGTCCCTCGCTCGCTGCACATCCTGCCCCACTATTACATACGCATATACGAATCTTTATTATACGAGTTATAATAGACGCGAAGCCTGTAAGCAGTTCGTTATAATGCCCGTGCGTACATACCTTATATACTTGCGAGAAAAGAAACGAGCCGCGGCGCACAGGTTCACTGCACAGGTATAGGGCTGGTGCATTGGCAACTCGTGAACAAAACACACCGAGGGACAGCGTAATAATAGCTACTACACGTTATGAGACACACACACACACACACACACACACACACACACACCGTACACTTACAGGAACTAGCCTGCGACCGATAAATTTGCGATACGTACGATATCGGTCTAAAAGAGAAGACTGCACCTTCCCTCGCACCTATAGGTTTATACAGACGTCGCGAATGTGTAATAATCGTCGCCGGCGAGCGTAGGACTGCAACAGCAGCAGAAGGAGGACTGGCCGAGAGAAGAGAGCCTCGACTAACTCGAGTCGTCGTCCGCTCGTACACTACAGGCCTGCGGCGCGAACCGACTCCATACGCCTCTACTGGTGCTGCTGCTGCTTGCCCGAGCGCTATACTCGCGAGTTCTCTGTGTGTCTGTCTATATACCTATATAGGCCTATAGACTGCCGCTGCTGCTTATACACTGCGAGACTCTGCGGCAGCAGCACCGGTTATATGTATTGTGTACAAGGGGTCTCGGCGGCAAACGGACCGTGAAACCCCTGAACCAGCCCTCCCATATGCACGCTCTCTTTCTCTTCTCTCTCTCTCTCTCTCTCTCTATACCTGTACACTGCTGCGGCCCTTCGTTCTTTTCTCTGCTATATATACGTACACCGAACCATTATTTTTTTCTTTTTGTTTCCCAGCTCTTATTCCCTTTCATTTTTCGTGTGGGTACAGTGTCGAAGGACCTTTTTCGCCCTTTTGCGCTCGCACTTGGACCGAAAATTTGACGCAGTGCAAGACTCAGTGGCTATTTTTTACGTAACCTTTTTTTTTTAATTCGGCACTGACGCGGCCGAATTAATAATAGCTTACTATACGCGTGCGATGTATGTACGCGCACACCTGTCGTATACGTATTATGTTAGCTAATGTGTTTGTTTAGAGCGACAACCGCAGCTTATCTCGCGATAAAGCTGCTTCGTTTTTAATACGCATACGGACGTACGTTGTAGCATTTTCTCAGACGTTGAACGCTAGTAAACAAATACACGTATATATGCAGCTTCATTGTATATTATATATACTTATATGTTTGTGTCGCGCCACGGAACGTTTTTCCTTTTCGTGAAATCTCCTTTTCCGCTTTTATGTACGCTCCCAGCGACTTAAAACATCGTTGCACGCTCGAGGTTTTAAAAAGTCCGAAGTATGGCGAACTTGTAATCACTTCTGAATTTCCAACCAAAACTCGCCTCGTATAATATACAATGCTTGGAATCTTATGACGACGAGAGATGTATTGTGAAACAACTTCCGTAATCGCCGCGAGTGTGTGTGTGTGCGCACTGCAGTGTTTTGAAAAACAACGAAATTTTAATTGTCGTTGTGCCGCAATCGATTTGACATATCTGCTATACCTAAAACATTTAGTGATTTTTCGAATCGGTAAAAGATTCGAGTTGGGTATACTTAATTCATTATTTAAACTGTAATCTATAAGATCCAAGTAAAAATATGTAAACATATCTGTATATAAACGTAAAAATATATTAGCTGTCTGAATTTTATCGCGACATCTACTTCGTTCCAATACGCACAAACTTCGCAAACAGGGTAAAACTAAATATCATCCGTGCGCACCTATATATTTATTTTCCAACGATAACAACTATACGTTCTTTCCTCGAATCGTCGCTGCATTCATAAATCAACAAATTAAAATCTAGAGAATAAAAAGAATGGAACATAAGGACGCGTCAGCTAACGCATGAATGAGTAATTGTACATGTACAGGGAGGGGAGTCGGGGAGAAGCGTATAAACTTTCGGAACACCCAGTAGATGGTCGCGCAGGTGAGCCGAGCCGCGGCTGTATGCGCGTGAGCCCGAGACTGTAGAGCGAAAACAGAAGGCCTGCATGTACATATGTGCTATTATTCTTATGCTGCTATACACGCAGCTATACGTAGGTGTATATAATCTCGCGCGTGTGCGTGTGTGTGTGTGTCTATACGCGCGGCGCTCACCGCCTTGGCCCTTTTTTCTCATTCCTCCTCTTCTCTTTCCTCTTTCCTTCCTTCATTCTTGGAGCCGTGTATAGCAAAGGCTTTTTGCGCTTTCTCTCTCGGCTCTCTTGCTTCTCTCTGGTTGCAGTTTTTTTTTCTTCTCTCTCCCTTGTAAGCTTAAAATAAACCTCTTAATAATATAGGGCTCTTTTTGTCGAGCTAATTTAATTACTCGCGGAGATTGTGGGGAAAAACGCGATTATTAGCGAGCTTTAAATATTACATCGGATTCCACTTTATAATTGACTCGTATATAACACAATATACCATCCTTGAAAAAATACATTTTCAATTATCGACAACGTACGTACAATCGCTTCGAAGAATCACTCGACGGAAGATAATTACGCGAGATTCGATTCGACCATTTGTCTTATATACTATTGTTCGCCGATAATTGAATCTAATGTAAAAGAAAAAAAAAAGTAAATTGTTCGGTACGTACGCGCGATTTGGCAGACAATGCATCCAGTGCGTGAATCATCTACTACTACCAAGACCAACTTAATATTAATTACAGAAAAAAGACTCGCGACTCGTAGGCGGCCTATGACTGTCTTTGCTGATAGGTAGGCAGTTATCTATCTATCGCCTCGACACTCGCGACCGCCGCGCAACTCTTTTTCTTGTTCCGCAACACACACACACACACAGCATTCGAAAATAACGATAATCGCGCGCACTATATATCGAGGAGAGAAACCGCCACTGTGATAAGTTGTACAAGGAGCGAAGGACACTTTTCGTTTCTTATATTCGAGGCGCCCACTTAATGCTTCGCTGACTTATGGCTCGCGGATATCGGGGCCAGGTTTAAAATTCACGCGCCGTACGAGTGTTTCTCGAAACCTACTTGGTATATAATATTTAACGATCGCTTCAGTATCCGTGCGTCCAGACGAGATAGAAGAAGACCAAGGCGCCCGTGTAGATCAGCAGAAAGTAGATGGCTATGAGTCCGGTGAGAAATAGCTGGAGTATCCTTCGCCACTCGACACCGAAGATCGTCAGACCCTCCGACTCCATGTTCCTTGTTGCACTCGCGCGGCGTGTCTTTGTCCGACTCGGGGCCGCGATAACGATGGGCAAAAAAAAGGTAAGTAGGCGACTATCGGTGCACGGATCGCGATTACGCAGTGACGTCTCGCAAGCGGAGAAAAGAGCTGCGGCGAACGACTCGCGGGCTTCGAAAATCGATAATGTACCTATACGAACGCGACTAGCTGATATACACGGCTCACTCTCTCTCTCTCTCTCTCTCTCTCGTTCTGTCTTTCGCGCTCGCGCGTGCGATTGTGCAGCTGCAATATCGGAACGCGATGACCGTCGTGGCATACGTGCCTCGATAACGATCGAGGACTATCGAGAGAATTTACCGATCTGCTGAGCTCTTTGACACTTTCGGTTCGGCGTTATAGATTCGACGATAATTGCCACCCAGGTGAATTTTGAGGATTGATTATTGAGTGACAAATTGAGCAGGTTAGTGGGGATTTGGGTTTCGTCCAAATGGTGAATTATATTGGCCTCGGTCACGCGAAATCAAGCTGCATATAACCTATATATTAGTGGAGCGCACAAATAGTCGAACCACGCGATTTTCTTTTTAAACTTCGATGTTCTTAAGTTTTAAGTACCGCTGCAATAAAGGTGGATTACGTAAAAGCGATAGATTGCTAAAGTTTCGAGTCATTCTATACGTCGAATATTCTTTTGCAAAAAGTGAAACTAAAATGTATCGCTATAATGCAATTTAAAGGATAAAATAATGTTACTCAGTCAGAGGGGTGTAAAAGTCATACTGCACATGTGGGTCTGTTCATGTGGGCCCCCATCTATCAGACCTGCGATGAACGGTATATAGCTGTACAATCAAGAGCGGAAAACTCTCGTATCGATTTCACAAAATACTCGATGTATATCAAGTGGCCGTATATATAAGTTTTATGCAAGAGCGCGTTGTCAGGTAATAGCTCTCGGTCTTAAGTGCAGGATGGTTATGAGGGCATATGTGTCAATTACCTTGAGCGTCAAACTGTCTTCTGCGTCGCAACATGACCCGGCTCTGAGAGGCTGAACCAACTCGCGAGGGGTCGCGCGAATGATCATCGTGTTCGTCCTCGCCCGCACTTGTCGCGCTGTCGCGCTGCAGCACCTCGTCGCAGCTGCCGGTCGATGGATCTATGCTACCGCTACCGAATAGTTTTACTCGTCTCGCTATGTCGACGTAGCTCGACAAACCCGATTCGCCCAGTCTGTTTAACAAAAGTCAAATTCATTCATCAAAATAACTATACGGTATATCGGCAGAAATTTAAGTGGCTGTGATTATGTCAATATTAATTGTTTATCGAACGAGGTGTGCTTGTAAAAGTTCTACCAAAAGTTAAATAATTATGCATACCTGATACTTTCGCTACCACTACTCTCATATTTGGCACTACTGTTAGACTCCCTACGAGTTCTAGTTATGGCATCGCGAATCCTCTGAGACGCCGAGCTCGATTCTCCCCTTTCGCTAGCAGTTTTGCGGGGTAAAGCCGGTGTAGGCTCGCTCTCGCTTTCACGGGGACTGTATCTCGAGGATCTCGTACTCAATGGACTGGCTTCCGGTGAGAGATGCTGTTGAAATATTGTTTTAATTTAGTTTAACTTGTATATAAAAATATTTCTTTCGTTACGTCGAGATAAAGCTTTGAACTTACGCTTGAGCAGCGTCGATTGGGCGCGTCGTCCGTGTCATCGTTCGATAGTTCCTCTTTAGAGAATTTCCTCTTAACCTACATAAAAAAGATAAGAGATACAAAATTACGGAGCAACTTTAAAATATTCGAGCTTAAAGCAGTCTTTTTTTTATTTTTACAGAAAATAGTGAAGAATATTTTACAAAAGGTGATCAAATTTTATATAATCAAACTAACAATAAACGGTATTTATGAAAATGGAAAGAAACAATAATTATAGAACAGATTTTTTTAATTTTCTTAAGTTATGACGGTATATTTACATCTGGTGAAAATAGTCTATTAATTATCAAACTTTTATGAAACAATTGTTCTACTATAGATAGAATATGCTATGTATTCGATGTACAATATATACTGTGCATATACATAAGTGCTATAGAATTATTAGATTTACTCTAAAAAGAATACATTTTTTCTATGTGATGTAAAGTCTTTGCTTTATTCTATTTTTAGAAAATTCTAATTCCATCAAATTCATAGTGAATTGATACTTGTTTATATTTACAATAAGGAAAGTTGATAAGATAACTCAACTATGGAGTAAAAATAAAATTTTCCTTATAATTAAATAATGCATGTAAAGCAAACATAATTCGAACGCGTGCATAGAGCTGAATAACTAAAATCAAACTTACAACTTGAGGCTGCTCATCGATTTTTTTGCCTAGCGCCAACTCGGATAGTCTTTGTTTATCTGGTTCTCTAATAAACGTGGCATTCGCCTCGTCAGCCACTTGAGCGCACTCATCGTTCTTATCACATAGTTTCGATTCGATCGATACGCAGGTATTATTTGCCGCGGAAATTCGTGGTGCCTCGTCGGTTTCGTCGCGTGTTTCTTTCTCGTTGTTCTTGGTGTCGGTGCGACTCTCATCTTCCTGCGTCTTCGGCCAGCTTCCGCCGATCGCACGCATACTCGATTCGTCTACCATCTTCAGCTTCTCCTCGGCCGGGCCTGTCTCGCCCTGGTCCGTCGATAAACATTCCTGCCACGGTGCTTCGCCACCACTCGTTGCACTAAAACATATATCATACGCAAATGATAAAACATGATATGAATTATTCGATTTTATTACATGAAATTTTTTGGTTTGAAATTCTTTGAGATCGTTATGGATGGAAGTTTCATTTTTCTAAAATAATAAGATATGTACTTTGGTGCCTCTACAAATAGGCCTTCATTCCAGGCTTTAAACTATTTGACTTAAAATTATGTACAGTGTCAAATTGCACAAGTATATTTTAATAATTCATAAAAGAAAATAGAAGTAGAGACAATACGCTTTAATTTAATTCTTGGAAAGAAAAAAACAGTCATGAAGATGACTCAAATTTAAGTACATTGCCTCTGATTTAATTTTATTTTTTAAACTTTACATAAACTTCAGAAATATATTTTTGAAATAAAGATCTATTCTGCAAATGATTATGTAGACCCTTTTTTTACTGAATCATTTTAGTAGAAAAGACCCTTAACATTTAGTGAAAATCTAAGATCTTCATTCTTGACTATCTCCTTAAAAGTATTCAATTACTTGAAAAAATGACCTAGTATCTGAATCAAATTTGATTTTAACAATCGAAAAAAAACTAGATCGAACTAGTCACTTAATTAGTGGTCAAATATTTAAAAAATGAATTAAAAACAAAATTTAATTTAAAATTCATGTATCTATTATACAGCTTAGATTTATCCTTTCTAATTCACTATTTTAGTTTTCTACATATAAATAATCTCAAGTGGTCAAATAAATTCTGTTAAAACTGTTTAATTACTCTTTGAAAAAAGTTCCAAGCTAACAAGGGAAATACCAGGATTTCGGGTAACGGATCTCGATGAAACTTTACAGACATTCTTTGGCCGAAAATAGGAAAGACATGTCTCGGGGTTTTATCTAATGGATCTTAAGGTTCGAGTTAAGGCCCATTTAATCAAAATGTATGAAAAATCATGGTTTGTTTTAAACTTTTATAGCAGAGGTAACATTTAAAATAGTTAATATATATCGTACAGCATGTCGCAAAATACAAATCAAAAGTATAGATAATAAGCTTTCATTTGCATTTTATAACGACTTATTAACACATTTCATTCAAAAGTTAATATGGCTAAATTTACGGCCTTAAAATTTAGCGTTTTTTTTTCAGTTAATAAATTCGTTTAAAATTAACTTAATTTTCGATTGCTTGTAACTTTTGAATGAAAAGTGCTAATAAACTCGTTCTAAAACGCAAATAAAAACTTACTATCTATACATTTAATTTCACTCTCCTTAAATTTTTCTACAATGTACATTGACCTCGCAATAATGGTTAAAAACCAACCATAATTTTTCATTATTTTTAATTAATTAGACCTCAACTCGGAACCCGCAGTCCATTGGCACTAAATGTGGAGACCCGTGTCTCCCTTTCGCCAAAAACCGTTTGTGTAAATATTCATCAAAATCGGTTCTCCAAACATCCTCGTGTTCTCATCGCAAGCTTACATACGCAGAACTTTCGGCAAGATTTACCGATGTCACTTTCACGGAACAACATAAAACACAAAGTCACAAGAACAAAAAAAAAACTAATTAAAAGCCGTGCACGGAGAAACAGTCTTACGGTGCAGTGAGGGTGATATTGGAAGCGCTAGTCTCGTCTCGGCTATCACGCCGGAAGAATCTGAAAGTCGGCGTGGGCTTAGCCAACTCTTGAAAAGTCTGATGCTGGTAGTGGTGCTGATGCTGAATCTTGGCCGGCGTCGCCGCGGGCGAGCTACGAATATCGTCTTTGCTGTCCTGGCGCTTCAGCTTGTCCTCCTTATTTCGCGGCGACAGCAATTTCGGTATGAAGCTCGGGATGCTTATGTCATCTCGACTGCGCCTCAGGTCGTCCGTGCTACCGCGATACCTGCAAAGCGACAAACCATTATATATCGATCTCGCTCTCATTAACAAGCCTCTTCTCGCGAAACCTCTCTCGTTTCTTTTCTCTCTTTTTTTTTTCTGGCACCGGAGCCAGCGCACTTGGCATTTTATACACACACATTTTAGCCGTAGTTCTACTCAACGTGTATATAACGCGCCCTTTTTACAATCTCCAGTGGCAAATTATGACACTTTGAATATGTCTATATAACTATATATAGGTGCAGCAGCAGCAGCAGCAGCGTGTGTATAATGCGCCGTTTTATACATAGCAATTTAAAGCTCGCGCAAATTAGCAGTGAGTCACTCGCGACAAGCAACAATGATAGCGTCGGCTGATGCCAGCTACCTATAGAATTACCTGCCAAGAGAAAGATATAGCGCGAGTCTACAAAGTATGTATATGTATATAAGGTATACCTCTGGGGTATGAGGGAGCGTTTGGGCGACTCGTGTGGGCCGCGAATGTCCTCGAACTCTCGGGAGCTGCGGCTGGTGCGGAAGACCGGTATGCTGGATTTCTTGAGGATGGGCTCGGTCGGCTTGGCGAGTTTGCCGATCACACGGGGCGGCTTGATCAGGGACTCGCTCGTCGTCTGCGGCAGCTTCTTCGCGCTGTTCTTGCTGTTCTTCTCGTCGAGGTAATCGTGGCGGCGGTTCGGCAGACTGCGGTACAGCCTAAACTCGGCAGATTTACGCGCCGCTGACCAGCGAGCCGGTGGACCTGTGGGTTCAGTCCCGGTCTTTGTAATCAATCGTAATGGGATGGTTAATTTTTTTTTTCTTATATACTGTTATACTCTCCGCGCTCAATTTGCGTTGTAACAGTAAAAGAAAAAAATGATGGTTAGTTGCTCGAACGAGCGACTCTATTAGTTTGGAAGAAGAGCGCGGGATGGATTTTCAAGTTTATCCTTTATAGATTCACGAGAGGACTTTGTACTCGATTTGTTTGAAATGAATGCTGCTGAGAGTGTAGAGCGTGTAGGTATACGTGATAGAGTTTACCGTTGATTGTCCATGCACGACGTATGCTGTACTTCAAGATGTCTAAGGCGGAGAGGTAATGGTCCCTTCCGGTTGTACGTCTCCACTCGGCGGATACCAAACGCAAATCCCTGCAGGAAGAAAAAGAGAGAAGAGTCATGAGTTTTTCTTTTTCTTTTTCTTGATAGTTTCCATGGCTTTCTTTTTTATTTTTTCCTTTTCTTTTCTCGACTCGACTCGCTTACCGCCGGAACGGATTTTAAACGCCGTATTATTGAAACGTGTACTTTGCATACATTAACAGCGTTGGTTCGCTTTAAAAATATCTCTATTCTTGGAGCCATGCTGCAGCTTTCGATTGATTCTCGTACATACATTATATCCTTCTTTTCAAAGACGCATTGTAACGATTCGATAAGCTATTATATATTTGCTTTTTGTACAAATTGATTTTAATGAGATAAATGCGAGCAAGTTTTGGTAGATGTCGAGCGATAGAGTCGACATATTATCGACCATTGTGAAAATATAAATAAACAATGAGGGTCGAAAGGAACGTTAAAAGGTCACGCTAAAAGTTTTTATCTGTAATTAACTTACGGAAGTTCGAGAGTCGATATATATATTTCGCACTGAAAAGCGTTGAAAAGAGCTTGTTTTGAAAAAATTATCGTAGCGTTAAAACGCAAGTTTCCGATTGTTGGCAACTATATAATTTTCTATGCCTGGAAGCAGCATGAAAATGAACTTGGTAATATTATACACTTCCGCAAAAGCGAACTTGAAAAACCATTTTCGAATAGCTGTGCACTATACTTGTACTTTGTGTCGAACTTATCAAACTCGTTTTCGAAGTAACAAATTGCTATGAACGATTAAAAATTTAATGCCTCGACGGCATTTTGCAAGTTTAAATGTCGCGTTATTAAACCGCGCAATATCGGTCGTTTAAAAGCGAGTTATACATACGCCGAGAAAAGAATCGCCGATCCAACCGAGACTACCTTACATGCACAGATCGTTCAACAATAGTTTATTTACGATCTAAACAAGATAATCGATCTTTTATCCATATTGTGAAAATACAATGCTTTTGCGAGAAAACGATTATATATGGATGCTCGAAGGCAAAGCATCGTTATAAGTATGGCTGATTATATAGGAACAAAGGAGAAACTTAAAAGTTGGCGCTTAAAAGAAACGTATATGAAACATTTGAAAAAACATTTGATTCAGATTTAAAAAATAAAATATTCTAGCAGCGTACATAAATTAAGTGGAAGTACAATGACGTGTTGAGATTTAACTTTTCTCACAAACAATAGCATACGATACGTCCAGCTTTGTACTATAAAAAAAGCACAAGTATTATAGATGAATCGAGAAATAAAAAAAGGTTTAAGATCCAGGTATACCTATATACCGTTCGATGGCAAAAGAATCGTTTTTTCGTAGTGTACGTAGAACCTTCGACCCTCGAGATGAAGAATCGTCAAAAGATAACGCGCACGTATATAATGTGGCTTGAGGTAGCTAATGGTAAAGAGTAGGTAGATAGAGATATAATATACTGACTGTATCTTGTGGCACAGGGAGCAGAGCCAATCGGTGGCCTGGGGGTTCCTGAGCTCGCGGCACTGCCGGCAGACCCGATGCTTGCACCGCGGACAGGGGGCACCGGTGTTGTAGAATCTGCCGAAGGCCGCAGCGCACCTCGCGCACCTACGGCCCTGTTGCTGCTGTACCTGCTGTAGCTGCGGTGTCTGCGGTGTCTGCGCTGGCTGCTGCTGCTGCTGGGTAAGAGCCGCGGCGCGTCCCCGTGTCTTTGCCGCCCCTGCCGAGGCTAATGCTGCTGCTGATGCTGGCTTCCTGCAACCGATCGCGCGCACTCGTTATACGCACCGCACACAGGGGGATTGTACACTGGTACACATAGGCACACACAATGTGAGCTGCGCGCGTGACGCCGATCGAGATTTCTTCTCTCTCTTTCTCTCTCTTTCTCTCTGTCTCTTGGACCCCCGCGCCACTCTCCTACCTCGCGCACGCAAAGCCTCGCACTGACTCAAGCGGCGGGACCGCCGCGGCGACGACAGCCACGACACAACCACGACGGCAATCCATTGTTTATGTATATATTAAAAGCGCTGCGTGCGACACTTGTGTCTATGTGTTGGTATGTATAATATGTAACGACACGCAGCAGCAGCAGCTCCGGTTGCGCAATAACGGCTCTCGCTCTCGGCCCGCGCACACACACACACGTCGCGCGCGATTCTCGTGGGCGCTGCACTGCTGCTGCTGCTGCTGCTGCAGAGAGGAGAGTTTATAGCGTTATAGTATAGCGCGCGCGAGAGAGGAGAGAGAGAGAGAGAAGGTGGTACACGCGAGAGCGGCGAAAGCCGAGAGAGGCTAAGAGAGCTCCTCCGGCGCGCCGAGGACCAGCGTCCGTCTCGAACTCGCGCTCGCGCTCTCTCTATCTCTTTCTCTGCGCGCCCTACGTGTGTGTGCGGTGTGTGCAGAGTTATACCTATATATACCGATCTCTCTCTCTCCTCTCTTCTCCTTCTTTCTGTAGCGGGGGCGTTACTCTCCTCCTTTCTCGCTATCTCACTCTTTCCCTCTCTCTCTCCTAATCCCTCTCGGCGATGCTCATGCTGTATACACTACCATTTTTATCATTGATATTATTATAAATCTCAGTCTCTCTCTCTGTGTATCTATATGTGTGCGGTGTGTGTGTGCGTGTTTGTGTCGATGATCAGTCCGAGAGATACGCGGTCCTTCGACTCCTTCGAGACTCGCGCGCGAGAGTGAGGCTACTTTCGTCTGCGCGCGCGCGCGCGTATGTGTCTGTGTGTGTATAATGCGCGATCTTCTGTACTGTACTGTATATCGAGAGAGGCTGTGGTCAAGGAGTATAGAGTCCCGAGAGCAGCTCTCCGGCGGATGGAGATTGTATAAGTGGGATGTGTGTGTACCAAAGTGTGAGCGCGGACCCAGCGCGAGATATATATATATATATATACCTATATTGCTGTATAGAATACTAGATCCAATTCCCGCAGTTATTGTCGATTTTTCTTTCGATACGAGAAACAAAGTTTTTTTTTTCGATGCTCAAAATTCTTATAGACGCGATATATGAAAATGACTATTTTATTTGCAAGATCGCGTTGTCCTTTTGACACGGCTACATGGTCCACGGCCTCGATGGTACCGCACACCGATTTCCCCCGTGTACACCGCGTACGTGTGCACTTCTGCAAAGAGAGAGAGAGAGAGAGAGAAATTGAGATAAAGCTTCACCTTAAGACTCGCTCTCGCACAGGCTGCACAGACACGGTCGCAATTGCAGCAGCACAGGTCGAGCGAGCGCGCGAGCCAAGTCTCCCTATAAAGGTATATTATAATGCGCAAGAGAGGAACAGACTATACATGTATAGATAAGCCAAGCGCGCGCAGCAGCACCAACGGATTTTTTATTTCCGACCGAGAGAAAGAGAGAGAGACAGAGAGAATCGAATCATGTGTGTATAATAGCTTTATCTCACCCGCTATTATACGCATGCAATCGATTCATCGAATCTTTTTTTTTTCTCTCTTCACCGCCCACGCGTTTCCTCGTCCACGCGCGCGCGTGTGTGTGTCAACGCGACTACTCAATTTTTTTCTTTCCTTCCGAGTCAATGAAAATGGGAAAGTTCGTGGAAGGAGTAGCGTAGCGAGCTCGTTACCTCACTCGTTGTCATCGCGCAACAATTTTGACATTTAGCCAGTTTTGCTGGAGGTGTGCACGCAATAACGCGCACGAAAGAAAGAAAGAAAGACAATATGAAAACGTGACACACTGGCATAGCTATATACAACAATTGCACAATTCGATAACGCGAGTACATAATGCGGAGCATCCGATAGGAAAGAGGCTTGTACGAGAAATGTATGGATATAATATGTGTGCGGTATGATGTATAAGCGGTACGTGTCTCGATCGGTAGCTGGCACAGCTGCGCCGCCGCCGCGCGCTGCATTGTTTCGCATGAGATTCGAGCGTTTAAAATGCCTGTCGTTAGCGAGAGCCGAGGACAATAGGACCGGGGGCCGCTCGTTAGAAAGCTATAATAGTCGGTAGATTGCTGTGTCTATACGTCTATCTATATAGATATATGTATATAGGTGTATATAGGTGTGTATATATATATATACGCGGTCAAAGTCAGGAGGAGAGCGAATTTCGAGTCTATATCCATACGGTCTTTCTCGATTTCTCGATTTATGTGTCTCGCTGTCCCAATTGCCTCTGCACAGTTTGCGCGCGTGGGCCTTTCCGGCAAACTGGGTCACACTGTATATTAAGTCTCGATATATCGGTTGCTGCTGCTGCTGCTATTATATATACACGTGTCGAAAAAAAAAGGAACAGTCGCGTTTGACCCCACGCAATTTTTTATTTTTCGCCTTCACTTTTACCGTCGGTCTCTCTTTTTTTTATAAGCTGTGTGCTGCTATTACAGCGATTTCGTTATGTAAAGACTGTTTCTTTTGGAGGCGAGTTATCTTTATTACCCTCTTTTTTTTTCTTTCATTCTGTACATGCTTTTTGAGCTTGGCGCGTTGCGCAATGGAGACATTTTTTCTGGAAAAACTAACAGTGATCGAGAGACTGTGACTTTTATGCTTTCGGCTTTGAGAGTTATTTCCTGGTAAACGGCGAGCTATTATTATTACCGCGGGAAGAAAATTTGGAGCGGTTGCGGTTCGAGTGGTGCGATTTGAATTATTAAATTGTTACTCGAGTTGTGTGTGCTTTTCCTGATTTTATGAAACGTGATAATTATAATTACTTGTGCAACAGAGTGAAAAAGACTATAAAATAAAAATTATACAAAAAAGGATGCAAGAAATTATAATAGCTTATGGTTGCATCTTTGCGGCGTGACGAAAAACTTTTCTTAAATTATTTATTTTTTGTTTCATTGGTATATTTGTTTTAAAAATTAATGGTCGATAAGAATATTCGTAAAGTACGAAGAACATTTAAAAACCATTACAATACAATTTAAACTGTATAGATAAGGAATTGAACAAACAATAGTTTTTTTCCTTTGCATCCTATCATTGAAAATCCAAACTCACGTAATACAACTGCTTATATTGTACTATACAGTACTATGTACAAGTATAACAGTACACTGTTTCAGCGTGTCAAGAATGCATCATTGTAAGGAAACCTTGAACGACTCGTTATACATAAAATGCACGCTTATTATAAGAAATTAGTCTGAAAATTTTCCTCAAGAAGCCTGAGAGATACGATGTTATTACAGATCGCACAATTTAGACAGGTGATCGCTGCATAATATTAAACACGGAGCTTAACGAGGATTGTCGTCATTACAAAAGCAATTAAGATAACTACAATCGTTTATTTTCAGCTTTGGGTACATATCGATTTTTGGTTTAAATCGTCTTAAAACAAATTTTTGAAAAGTCAAAACTGCTTCTTCAAGAAGACATTTGTCAAAAAGAAAAAAAAACAGCTTTGAATAAAAGTAAACAAAACGAAATGGACACGTATATAGTAGTCATTAAGAAGCATGAGCCAAAGTCAGCCTAAGCTGCTTCTCTTGTGTTTACAGGAACTATAGGTAAGGTACTTGGCATAAATTATCCGCACGGCTTTTCCTGCGCGTCTCCAGCGTCATCTATATGTGTGTGCAGTGCGATGCAGGCGTGAGAGAGAGAGAAAGAGAGAGGGACTCTGTACGTATAGGGACTTTCAATGAATTTGGAGACAACAGCAGGTATATGTACGGATTATCGGAGGTGGGAGAACGAATCGGCAACTCGGAGACCGAGAAGACAGGGTATTTCCCTCGACCGAGTTCGGTTCAATGAACTTTCACCACGGGTTCCCCGTACCAAATAGAGGATACGTGTAAAAAAAATTGACATTTCGGAGCAGCTACAGTATTTCGAATGTTTTTCTACGAACTCGTTTGTAATAATAAATCGGCGGTTTCGGTTGCGCACACGAACTGCCTAACGTATTTTCACTGTGTGCTTTAGTTTATTCCGAGATTAACAATTCTATGCTTTCATAAGTACGAAGAAAGTTTCAGCCAAGTTGAATATTTATAAAGGTATAATAAAAGTAAAACTTGGCTTGAAACACTTTTACCAGCTTACCGATTGCTTTCGATTTTCCTGTCGACTTATATACGTATAACGTATCTACTGAAAATTCACCTCGAATCGCACACATCGAACTCGCGGCAATGGCTTGTATAAGGAGAAGAAAAAAACCAATTGCTATACTTATATAAGTATATAATTAAAGTCAGGCGATCATAATGAAAAACGTCGCGGCAGTTAGTCCTCGCTTAACGCGTGTCTTGCTTACAAACAGTGAAATTACTCATATAGTGATATATATGTGTCATGTATATATACCCGAAATCGGCAAGCTCCGGCATCGTCTGCTGCTGGACAGCGGCGCTTCTCGGGCTCCCGATGTTGGACATTGACTCCACCTCGAGGATATATTATGTGTATATCCGAGCAGTGAGGACTGCAGTAGAGCTGCGCTTCACTCGAGCCAGAGCTCCTCGCGACTCCTCCGGGTCGAGCACTCGCCGCTCACGCGCATCCTTCGAAATCTCCTCCCCTGGGATGTATAATTATAAGTATGCCAGTAGGTGCGAGCAGTGCCGGATGGATGTGTATATCGTATTATATCGTAGGTACAACGCTGGCCTGGCTACACACGTATTATTCCGTCTATCTACCGAGATCCTGCAAAGTGTGCGCCGTAGCCTGTAGCCTCGGTGTGGCGCCAGTCAAGGACAGAGATTCGGTATGTACAACGTATACGGGCGTGTATACGCGCAGGAGCAGCCGCGAGTCTTTCTCTCGGACACTGCGACCACCGGATCGGGCATGTATTATAATATACTTATAATCCCTGACCTCTCGATCAGACGATCACCAACTACTCACTCTAACACACACACACACACACACACACATGCACGATTCCGAGAGAGAGAGAGAGATCGGTGGTTTTTCTCTCTCTCTTAGTCGCACATTTGGGAGCGAATATATACCGCACTGCATATGCATCTGCTTCCACGCACGCACCAGAGGCCGATTTCCGTCGATTTTTCGTTGCGAGAGGTCACCGAGGAACAGCCGCCTGCTTCGACGCCGAACTACGGCCACTACGGGTCACGCACTGCAGTCTCTGCGATGTGCACGCGGCGCGATACATGTATATATGGTATGTATCCTGCACGTTTCCGAGAGAGGAGAGAGATTTTTTGCCTTATCTCGCGAGCGAGCGCGCGCGCGGAGAGAGAGAGATAAGGTAAGAGCTTGCGAGGGGCGGCTTCCTGGCTCTGGCGCGGGCCCTCGATGCGGCGGCCTCACCGTGTTCGCGCACACACGTAGCTCTCCACTCTCTCAGCAGTCTCAGCAGCGGCTACTACACGCTCACTTTTTTTTGTATGCAGCTGTGGCTACTTGTTGCACGCGCCGCCTTCGGCGCGGCTAAGACGCTGCTGCTGCTGCTGCTGCGCTGCTGGCTGTTGCTTCTCGGGAGAGACGGGAGAGCAAGTCGGCGAGTCTATATACTTCTGTCTCCCTCTTTCTCAGACTCGTCTCGCTGCAGCTATATAGGTATATGTCCCGTCGCGTATAGCCTGCCTTGACTCAGGTCTTTTCTTCTGGTCTTACGTACCTGCGTCGGCGCATGCGCTAAGAAACTTGACTTACTTAGCGAGTATAGCTGTAGTTTGTAGGTGCTTACTCGCGCACGTTAGCTGCCCGCTTTTGCAGTCTTGCGGGGATACGAGTTGCACGCAATATAAAATTTTTGCAAAGTATCATCAGCGCAAGTGATTCAATTACATGATCCACCTCTTCTAATCCCCACCTCACATCTTTTTCCAGATGTGCAATTTAGCAGTTTTATTGCGGGCAGATTCTATTTGCTTCTTTTTTTTTGTAAGATGAATACATTGGTATAAAATATACTTGCGATGAATGATGAATCGCAATAAAATTAGTTATCTAATTATATAGCTGAAATTTATGCAGGTAATCGCGAGAAGAAAAAAATTATTACTATTGACTTTGTGTAAATAGATTAATGTTAAGATCTTGCAGACTATTAAGTATAATATATTTAAAAAATGCAAAAAGAACTTGGGTATACAAAATTTAGTTATATTGTATACAGAATATTAGTAAGCTGATAAATCAATGTAATGCTGTAGACTTTTCTCCTTTATTTCAGTTACAATAGTAAATTTATTAAAATTTACCTACTTATAATTAATTAAATAACATACAAAAAATTCAATAGAATAAAAAAATATTGTAGAATAGAAATTACATATTTTACTTTGTAAAGAAAGCAAATAATTAATTTAGCTAACAGTATCTGACTGATTATTAAATTATTTTATTTGATTATAAAATAAATGACACCGTAATAAAAAGGTGTGACTAAGTATTTTAAATCAAACACTGTAATTTGATTTTTCAAAAATTTTTATTAGCTTAATTGATTCTAGTTTTAGTATGATTATCACTTTTGTGAAATGCATCAATAACACTACTAAACAATAAACGATACTTGTCATGTTCTGTATAAAAAAGATGGACCAAAAACTATCAAATATAATTCTTAGTGTGATAGCAAAGTCTTTCAATAATTCGTTAAAATTATTTAATTAAACAGTATTGTAATAGCTGTGTACTTAATTATTATTCACAAATGCACACCAGCACTTACATATATATTTCTTTTTCACAGATTCACTTTTTAGTTCACAAAAGTTCATAGATTTATAATGATTATCATTATTGTTTCTTGATTCACTTTTTAAAACGATAATAAAGTTCAATTGATTTTCAGTATAATTATCATTACAGAAACAAATACTGTAAAAAAATTCAAATAAATCAACTATATAAATACGTTCCATTTACTATTTGAAATATAAAACTACTAAAACGAAAATGATAGTTTTTCATTTATGTTTCATACACTTACATTTAACGCCTGAATTCTATAATCATTTCAGACTTTTGAGTACACAATTTACATTTGAAATTTCTTGGAGTGAGTTAGAGTAAAATATAGCTTTAAAAATAAATATTTGTTTTGTTATTATGTGTACTAAAAAATCAATTCCACTCCAAAAAATTTTGAATATAATATTTAACAATTCTTATTTGTACATTACAGGGGTAATTAAAAGAATAAGTAATTTTGTTTAAAAATTTGAGCGAATTAGTTTGTCAGGCGTAAAAATTAATGTTATATAACATCTTATTATCGAGATTCTGCCTTCGTTTTTGGCGGCCTAAAGGACTTTAATTTCTTTTCTTTTTTTTTCTTCGTTGGACCACCAGAACCTGATTGGAAAGCTTTCCAACTGTCGACTCTCGATTGTCTTGACTCTTCGAAATTTTTTTGCCATTCACGTTCAAGAGCTGCTTGAGCTTCTGCACTTAATTCTTCTTCCCGCTTTCTCTTTCGTTGTTCTGCGTCCCGCATAGCTAACTCTCGCCTAAAAATTAACCGAATGTTAATTATGAATTACAAAAGAAAATTTGTCTAGTCAATAGTAAAACACTTACCTTCTTCTTTCCATGTCAGCAAATAATTTCATCGTCATTACCCAAACTGCATGACGATATCCTTCTTCTGTTTCTTCTTCTAAAACTACTGTATCACTTCCTGCTTTGCCATCCTTTTTTAATTTTTTTTTCTTTTCCCCAAGCTGCAAAAAATATTCAATTTTAAAATATGAAATAAGTGGGATAAGAATTAATCTAATCAGTTTTTAATAAGCTTACCATGTGATCTGTTCTCGCTTTGGCCTCTTCAATAACATCCATGCATTTTCCTCTAGTATCCTCACATTCCAAAGTTTTCCATGCTTTATTGACAACTGTACAAAAAATTATCAATATTAATATACATAAATAAATCAATATTTGTATACATAAATAAAGGGTTTTAATCCATTTATTCTAAATAAGTATATAAATCATAAAATCAAAAGCCCTAGCAACTTACTTTCAAATGCCTGTTGAGCTCTTTCGGAATCATCTGGATTTTTGTCTGGATGGACTAATATTGACATCTAAAAATAAAAGCAAAATATAAATATGTTCACAAAGTTCTTTTAATACATTCAAATGCAACTTACACGTCGGTATTTCTTCTTTATTTCATCTAAATCTGTTGTTGGATCAATTTGTAATACTTCAAAAGGATTTAAATTGAAATAGGATGAACCTGGACGTAAAAGCCTGTCTATTTGTTGCTTAGGAGTTAAAACCGAGTCTCTCTTTTCAATTTCTTTGACCTGTAATCATAAGCAAATATACAAATTATAAAAGAAAATAATTAATGTAGGTTAGATTTATAATCAAACTTGGTTGAAAATAATAGTGTCTTTACATAAATTTCAAATTAAACTTAATCATAGGAAAATATAGAATTAAGACACTTTAAGAATATGAAAAAATCCAAATAATCGTTACCATTTATAAATAAATATAAATAAAAGTGATAATTGGAAAAAGGTCGACGAAAACAACCGTCTATCGTTATATAATGGAGAAACAATGACCTAACTTGACATAAATTTAAAAAAAAATAATAATCACAGCGTTTAAATGAATCAAAATTTCTACTCACTTCCGTGTAGAATTCGTTGAATTCGTCCTCTTTTTTGCTCGGTTGTCCAACGGGTAAGCTTGAGTTTGTTGCTGCCATCTTGTTTCTGGCAAACACTAGACTGAAATCAGGTGGAGCGAGTCCGTATATGCACCACAGAATGTATATATATATATATGCATATGATATAGCGGAAAGTTAACAGAGGATTTTAATCTCATTAGTTGTTTTACCTTAAATTATATACGAGCATTCATTTAGAAACAATTATTTTACCACAAAGAGTTTGAATACTTTTAGATTTGCAACTTCTCCGAGAGTAAGTACTTAAAACTTCGAGAATGTAAAACCACTTGTCCTTGTTTTTGTTTACTCACAACTATCATATTATTATCGAAATCGTTTAATTTCTATAATTGCTTTTATCTTACGACTAGAATAAAAGTCACGTATTATGTATATTACATAAATTGATATGCATATTTATCGTATAATTTATAGTATGCAATAATATAAATTACGCAAATGATATGAGATGTCTTTGAAAAAGTGAGGTTAGGATACTAATCCGAAGAACATATATATAACACGTAGATAACACGTACAGAAAATGCAGAAGCCCAATGTTGCGTTTCAATTCTCACTTCTATTTCCATCACTCGTTCAGAGCGGCAACTTCATTACGGTAGTAAATTGAGAGTAAATTGGAGTTTCTGCACGTCTGCAGCTAAGTTCGTTTCTCCCGCGCTTGTTTGAAACTATATACTTATCAACACTGAAAATAATTTAAAAATTACTATAAAATAAAAAAAATTAAAATAATTATTTTTCACCTGCGAAAATTGAAGCTTGGTAAATTACTGATATTCTTCTGGATTAAAATTCATGAAGATGTTTCCCAATGTATCGATAAGTATATTTTCAAATTAATAATTTTGTTCATGAGGGAAAAATATGATGTTTAAACTAAAAGATTTTAAAATATATGTACTTTTAAATTGATGAGAACGGTCGGTTGGTGTTACGTCCGTATACCTATATGTGGTGTTTTATAGACTGCTGTGGATCTTCTACTTATAGTTTATTACTGCTTCAGTATCTTCACTGGTCACTGTATTATAGTGTTTGCCGGGAGCTGGAACTCCGAACTTCATTGACTAAAACGTGTAAACGTCCACTTTAGGACTACCTGTGACCTCACACGATAAAATATGATATTTAATCATAATTTTTAATCAATTCCGATACTAATTATCAGAAATTATCACTTTTTATCAAAAATAATTTCCACCAGAGTTGTCAGTCAGTAATCTTCCTAAATTATTGAATGTTCAAAGGGGATGGATTTCTTATATAAATTATTGTTAATATTAAGTTTTACTTATTTACAGAAATGATATAAGTTCCTATTACAACGAAACTTTATATTTTATTTCACAACATTCAAAAAGTGGATCTAGAACATTTAAAAAACGCTGTGTTATAGGTACTTATATGGATAGAAAAAAATGGATGTTATAAATTTTTTAAATTGAAATACAAATGATTTTATTTAAGTATTTGTAAATAAAAGAAAGAATATTTTGGTCATTATAAGATACTAAAGGAGTTTATGGATATTGCCGCTAAGCGATCAATGCCTATCCTTCAGTCGGTACATAGACGGTCGATCCGTCGGTCGTTACTTGAGCTGTGAGCATTATAATAGGGACCGACCGACTATTACCCTTTAAGGGGAAGCCGTACTAAGAAATGCGACCTACCTTACCGGTATTCTAATTATTCAATTTATTTTTGAAGTGATTATCATAAGCACTTCATAATTTGGGAAATGATAGGAAATGACATATATTTTGTGCGTCTGGTCTTCGTGCATCGAAATTCTACAATAAAATAAAAAAAGATTCTCACGGCTACTAGTGAAATTGTAAGGTTAGGTGACATTTTGCTTATATCGTAACAATTTATATGCATATCTCTAAGAAACACACCACAAGCACAACCGTATTACTAAATAGAATATTCTGAAACATTAAAAAGTACGATTGAAC
>UELV01105774.1:0-15223 GCA_900490015.1 Megastigmus stigmatizans
CCGGCGTACACGCCGAAAGCACCGATACTTGTTTTGGTACTACAGAAGTCCGGCAATGCCGGAGCACATCTCTCCGGCGCGTTTGGGACCTCAGAGCTCCCAAAATTCGAGTAGCTGCTGCACCAAAGCGATCGTGGCGCTGCGCTACTAGCGGTGATACCGCTTCAGTCCCAATCTTTTCTCAGTGTGGTTTCTCAAAATAAGTTCTCTTTCTATATGTGTTTACCACGAGAACGGACAAACTTAACATCATAAAAATACAAAAACACTTTTCAAAAGTACAGACTAAAAAAGGCGATCGGAAGCTGAAATAGGTTATAGGAAGAATCAAGAGACGAAGTCGCGTATCGCGCATAATGTTGTTCGTAAGGTAGACAAGAAAAACAAAGGGAGAGAGAGAGAGAGAGAGAGAGAGAGAGCAGCTAGCAAGAGGACGCGTGCAGATGAGTTTTACGAGCGCATCGAGCCCTGAGGCTGGTATAACCAACGACGACCGCTGCACGTCTCGAGGGCACACACGGCCCGCCTGAAAACGACCCTTCGCGCTGCCCTTTACACACGCTAGGCTCGTTCCGCACACGAGAGCGAGAGAGAGAGAGAGGGAGGGAGACGCGTCACCAGCGCGTCCAAGTCGCCTCGTAATTGATTATACGCGCGTTATTAATACCACGTGCCCGTTTTACGGTGCGCCGCGGAACGGACTTTCAATTATACGCACTTTCCGCCGTCGTCGCCGTCGCCGTTGGTGTCGCGTGTGGTCGGTGCACCTTCGCCGTATATACCAAGACTCAAGTTCGCTCGTTTCCAAAGAGAGAGAGAGAGAGAGAGAGAGAGAGACAGAGTGAGAGAGGGAAGGTGGGGAGGTCTAGGAGGAGGAGAAGGAGGAGGTTAGCGGAACCGCTGCTGCTGCCTTCCGAACCGAACGTTTAACGACCTTGCGTCCTGCTGCTGCGGCTCTTCTCTTCATATCCCCTGCAGCTATATACCGTCCTCTAATAATGAAGAGATCACCGCGCATATGTTCTATATATCTTGTTTCTTTTATTATCGTACTTTGTACAGCTTTATTGGAAGTTTGTGCATGCATACTTGCGACCAAGGTGTGTACAATGTGTACGCTTTATCGGATTAAATAGAGAATCGCGAGGTGAAAATATATCATTTTGCAGTGGTACACGATGAGTCGTCCAATTTTACAACGGTGTTGATGCGATTTATGAACAAAAGAAACCACGCTAAAAATGATCAAGTAATTGCGTACCTTTTGGTTTCAAAGTCGAGTAGATGATAGCTCGACCAGATCAGACATTTATTTCCGATAAATTCATTACATTAATTATTATAGTATTGATAAAAAGCCGGTATGAAAATTGAATCTCAAACAAATCACTACAATGTACGCGCGGTACCATACCGGTCTAAACCGATAAGAAGATAAGATCAAAGGAGGAAGAAAAGCGCGGTCTGAAAAATTAATGAGAGAAAATCGGCAGGCAGACAGGCAACGCGCGAGATGAAATTCGCTAAATTATTAGATCGTATGTATACGGTCGGCGCATCAAACTCCTAGCCTCGCTCGCGACGGCTAAATTGCAAAGTGCGCCCTAAACTCGAACGGGCGGCGCATTAAATCAATTTAACTTCCCTATCTCTCGCGCTCACCTCTCGAAATCGTGTGCGAGTGCTTTTTTCGACCTTTAAGCCGTATCGCTGCTTGTGCAGTGCCGCGCACACGATAGAAAGGAGAGAGGGATAGGAAGATAAGGAAGAAAAATCAAAGAGCACGAACTCAACCTCTCTCTCTCTCTCTCTGTCGGCGCGCGCGCGTGGAAGAAGCGCATGGAGTCGTCGAGCGGTGCATATACACATATATATACATACACAAGCCGAAGTTGCAGTGCGCACTGGCATGGCATCGCAGAAGGAAGAGGAGAGAAAATGATACAGCGTTGATTGAGGCTACGTAATGACGGTATGGCAGGCAGTTAGAAATGAAATTTCACATCTGCGTGTCAGGGCAGCAGCAGCAGCAGCAGCAGCAACAGCAACAGCAAAAGCCGGCCACCGCTCGCTTACATACATACGTATACACTCAGCTCCGAGTCTCTGGCGCGAGCGAGAGCAAAAGCCAGGCCCCCGGAACGCAATCGTGGGAATAGAAAGCATTGCAGTACATACTGCATCCTCTCCGCGAATCTGAATCTGGACTTACGTGCCCGGCCCGCTGCGCTTCTATGTGTGTAGACATATATGTATATATACACACATATGGCCATGATTACGAGGGATTATGTGCATGATAAATGAAGCCGCTGTTGCTGCTTCTGCTGCTGCAGTAATAGTCGTGTGTGTGTCTCTGTGTGTGTGTGCTCTGTAATACGGAATATGTATGTATACATACGAGCACGAGGGAATATATATCAGCGCTCGGTAATCTCGAGAGCTTCGAATGACAAAATCTCGCGGCGGCGGCGGCGCAGGTAAGAGAGCTGGATGCAAAGTGCATCCGAGCGCGGCTGGGTAGATTGGAAGCTTGATGAACCGCCTTTGACGCGGATCCGGTGCAGCGCTGCGGCAACTCTCTCTCTCTCTCTCTCTCTCTCTCTCTCTCTCTCTTTCTCTTTCTCTTTCTACTTCTACCACTCTCTCTCGCACCTGATCGTTATGTAAATGTGCAGTATATTGCGGAATTAAAGAAAAAAGACTGCTTTCGAGTATATATATATATGTTATGCAATTCATTCTTGTTTTCGAATGCCTCATCAAATTAGTCGGATATATTTTGGATCCGTTATACACTGTAATTTCACTGTCAATAATTAATACATTAGGCTACTATAAAATTGATTTATTCAAAATATATACATATAAGTAGATGCAGACCATTTTGTAAGACATCAATTATCAATCCAGCTTTCTACATAGAGTGCATTATATTTTTCAAGCCGCCAGTAGATTCGTTATCTTGGCTTAAAAAGTACAGCGTGTATTATTTCACGACAAAGTAAAGTCCGCTTGCTTTACAGTCGCGTATATATATCCGCTGCGCTCGATAAATTTGACCATCACTCAGCATTCACTCGCGGCCAGTTAATAGTTTGCACTGCGAGAACTGCTCGATGACGACGACAGACTTATTACCAATCAAGTCAACGCCCGTAAACACAATACAGGGACAAGTAGTACTTTTCTCTCTCTCTCTCTCTCTCTCTCTCTCTCTCTATCTATCTATCTATCTATCTATCTATCTATCTATCTATCTATCTATCTATCTATCTCTCTCTATCTCTCTCTATCTCTCGTGATACATACGTATATAAGGGGGTATGTATAAGCCGGTCGCACGCACATGTCAATGAGTTCGCCCACCCGTATGTTTACCCGCTGCAACTCAAACACGCCTCTCTCTCTCTCTCTCTCTCTCTCTCTCACACACACACACTCTTCCGAGTGATACTTGGGATCTCGCAGCAAAGCTGCACCGAGATTCTGTCCTTGAATTCGGAAAGGATTTTCGTTCTCTCCGCGTCGTTTTATCCCGCACTTGCAACAGTGTATTGATGCAGTGCGCCCGAGAGAACGAGGCCCGAGCCTTAATTACGTTTATTCAACTGCGCAAATATCGGTAATGGTAAAAAGCACCGGCCATATACGAGCGGAAATGAGCGAAAAGAGGGAAAGATGTTACGTCATCATCCACAAATGATTGTTTCGATGACCTTATTCTTAAGCGTTTTGCTTTCCAACGGAAAAAATATTATTACGTCGTCTCTATATAATACTCGAATAACCAATGCGATTCTTTATTATTATATCCCAATAGGCGGACAACGCAAAATATTGAATCAATCTATATAAAAGTCATAGCATATATTAGTATTCAAATGTCGCTTCATCTCGAAACGAATTACAGTAAGTTACGATATCACAACTCGTTCGACGTATCCAATAACTATTCGATACACAAATCAAATATATATGTAACGCTAAAACCCGCGACCAAGTGATATTCAAAGTGTTAACGGATTCACGTCCGTCGGCACGCAATATCGTAGAATTATCATTTTAATGCTCGCGAGCATTATAAGAGTAAAAAAAGAAAAGAAGTCGAAAAGTTCCGGGCGTAATGCAAGACAATAATTACGGCGTGCAGAGAAGCGAAGTGCGCGGCGCGGATACCGCTTAAAAGAGCGTAGATTTAAATGCTCCTTATGGTATACAAGCCCAAGCCGCCGTTGCACACATACATATATAGAGATGCGCGTCTAGGCCATGCAGTGCACGTGTGTGTAGGATGCAGCCGCCGCTCGCAGTCGATGCATATTATTATCGAAGCGTTTGCCGTCCCTAATGACGGCCCGATCATCCCTCGCTTGTTTATGGGCCTTATACCTCTCGCGCTCTTCTCTCGCTGCTCGCATTATACATATATACCCATACACACACATACACCATCGCCGCTGCCGCTGCAGCAGCCTCCCATAGCACGTAATTAATTTAAGCCGCGCGGTGCAAAGTGCGCCCGCAACCGTAGATTCCCCCCTCGGGTTTTTTTTTTCGCTCCCTCGATCTTGCACACACACACGCGCACTTCGGTGCAAATCGTAACGAAAAACCAAACGGTGTATTAGCGTCTAGTCCGGGCTGCAGTCAATATTCGAGATATTACGCAGATTTATATCTTTCAGCGGTGTGCAGAGTGCATGTGCAGTGCGGCGAGGGAGATTTTCTCGAGAATTATTTACGTCACACCAATTGCGCGCGGCCGAGTGAATTGTGGAGGTGCAATGCGTTACCGCCAATATATATATTAGGCAAGTTTGGCCTCGTCATACGCTCCAATACGCCGTGCAATTATTCATTTTACTCTTTATTCGATGCATGGCTATATATGATTATTGTTTGCTTGCGTAACGCGATAGTATCGAAACTACACTCGCGAATTAATAGCTTTATATATGTGCGCGAGCTCGCGTTCTGTTTACCTCGAGTCTTTAAACACGAGGAACTGCGATGAAACAAAAAAATTGCTGGCGGTATACAGCGAAAGTTCGTTAGAGAGCACGGCGGCGGCGGCGGCGACGAGCCAAAGCACATAACCGGCGAGCGAGGCGCAGACTTAAACAGCGCGCGGCATTAAGCTCGCCGAAACAAGGAACATTAGTGAAAACTTGACTTGGCTCAACTTGCCGAAAGATCCCAACTTTCTCTCTCTCTCACTCACTCTCTATATCTTCTCCTCTCTTTCTCTCCCTCGTCCCTTATACTATTCTCTCTTATACACGCAATGACTGCGGAATGCATAAAAGCAGCCTCGAGGCGCTTCCCGAGGCGTTTAATTGTGGTTTACTCTACGCTAATGTAATTTCGCACCTCGCGACTAACTAGCCCTGCTCCTTAACTTATATAGCGATGCTCTCTGTATTTTAATGAATTTGTTTGTAATCCGAGGCCGAGTTATATTCAGGACCGAACCCTAATAAGGCCGTTTAAAGCCTTATGAATTGTTTGCTGTACGTGTGCACTGCACAGCCGGCTATACGCCCAAGGAATAATCTATTCCAAATTCATCATTTTAATTTCATTTGCATATTTGTATAATTGATAAGCACTTGCTTACTCACAGCTATAATAAAATCTGACAACTAATGTGGTCACTTTTGCTTTTACATGGATAATTCGTATTTATCAAATGAGTATTGTATGTATGTATGTATGTGTGTATGTGAGTATGTAAGAATTATGCGCGTGCAATATTAACATTGTGTTGTAACTACTATAAAGCAAACTTTATGATTCGCAGAAGAAGTAACCTGTTTAAGAAACTGTTATATATGAATCGAGATGATACAACAGAGAATATGACCCAACTAACAGAGTTTTGCCGCAAGTAAGATGTGACAGAATGAATCCCAAAGGAGTGATTTTGTAATGAAACTTTTCATTTCTTAGAACTTGTCCTGGACACTCTTTGCCCCAATGTCCTCTCTTTATCTTCAGAAGCTTTTCCCTTCATTCATACTCTACCCTCTATCTTTTTCGCTTTTATAAATACGTTTAATATTTTTTTGCCCTATATGTACTTACATAAAGAGATACACTCGTACACTAATTGGGCATTTTTCTCTACTTTACCCTTCTTCAACCACTTTAAATAAAACTGAAATACTACCGGAACATTGCCATACGATTTTATCTTCTAATCATAGTGAAACAAATATCTAAGATAATGTAATGTATGATGTTATAAGCAAATTACATTGAAGAAACATCTGCGGATAATCGTAAATTATATTGAATATAAAAAATTGTATTCATTATATTATTCTGTATTACCACTCCTTGCACTTAAATTCTACAGAAAATTAACATATCTAATAGTACGGGATTTTACATCAATCTCCACATGCAATTACCAACGAACTATCCAATAATAAATTCTCCCTAATCTTTACATAAATCAATAATTATTTTTATTTTTGCTGTTTCCAAGCAATTGAGTTTCACGCGAATCAATGCTCTCGACTTTGGGCAAGTCAGCGGCCAGCAATTAAATTACACTATTAAGCCCTCACGTCGAGCTCGCAAAATCAGCACGATCAAATTTTCATAATACGGCACGAACCAGTCAACGTTTAACCTGTACATAGGCCAGAGATTAGTCGATGCAGGGCGGCAAAGCGAGCCGACGCCGCGGCTCCCATAGCTACGGGAAAAATCTCGGCAAACGGAGCCATAATAAAATAGCAGCGGTAAAATCGAATGGTCTCTCGATCGAGAGCGCGCGCGCGCGCAAAACGCGCAGATGAAAGCCCTGCATGCGCGCGGCGGCTCGCGTGCTTCGTATAAATCGCCTCGGTAATAGGAAAAACGAAGCGGACGCGTAGTCGCTGCATCGTATGCGGACGGCCCGAGACCTGCCGAGAGAGAGGGAGAGAGAGAGAGAGAGAGACGCAGACTTTCGTAAGGGTTAAGGATAATGATATAGATAGTCGCATCCTACCCGTGTAGACCCCATATGTATATATACATACCATATAGTAATATGTGCATGTATATATGCACCGTGCAGGGAGATATGGTCCAGCCGGCGAAAGGATAGAGAGAGAGTGAGCGGAGGGGAGGGGAGAGGGGGAGAAGAAAGAGCCGCCCCTGTAATCACAATTGAAGGCTATTTTCTCACCGCTCTGATGATGCGCTCTGATGATGCTTCGGTGTATAACCTCATAGGATCATCTCCTGGCGTTGCTGCAGCTTGCACCGCTCTCTCCTGCTCTCTCGTGTGCGCGTAAGAGAGAGAGAGTGAGAGAGAGACTCTGCAGCCATAGAGTTTCGGAGCGCTCAGCTCTCTCTCTCTCTCTCTCTCTCTCTCTCTCTCCCTCTCTCTCTCGAAGAAAATAAGTATAGAAGATGATGGACGCTCCGAGTAATTCCCTCTAATAATTGAAATACACCCGCGAGAGCGAGAGAGAGAGTGAGGGGAGAGAAGGTTGCCGCCACCGCCGCTGTTGCTCTTGTCCCGGGTTCACGTGTGTGTGTGTGTGTAGCGGGTAACGTATGTCGGAGCTGGAAGAAGCGAGTATAGAGGCTGCGAGGGAGTGAGAGAGAGAGAGAGAGAGAGAGAGAGAACGTGCACGTATGCGTTTTCGCGCTTGCGCGGCCGCGCCATGTGCATCGCCGTTAATGCCCGACTCTTTTTCACTTTGTTAATTTATCGTCTTTTGTGGAGCACGCGCGCGCGCTCACGGATTTTTCTGGCCTTGCTTATTGCTCCACAGCCTATCGTAATTAACGTTGCGGGACGAGAACGTATTAGAGACTTCTTGACTTTGTTTAAAGGGTTTTCCACCATTTGGATCTTACTTTGAAGGGGGTTTGCATATAGTTTTTGAAGCGATCACCAAGTGGATTTCGAAAAGTATTATGAATTGAATGAAATCGTAGATACTGGTTCATTTGGCAGACACTTTAAATGTTATTATACTCGACAAACGCTTTAGTTTACATATTTTAATAATTACAGTGAAGATATTCGTGAGAGAAAATAATTCTAAAATTTTTGGTTCTAAATGGCGAAGGAAAATAATTTATTGCATATTGTCTTACATCTGTGTTTGTTGAACTTATTCAGTCCAAATTCTTTAGGATAATAAATATTCAGACTTTGCGTTTTTCTTCTTCAGTTAAGTCAAAATTTCTTCGCAAAACTGAAGCCATTTACTTTATAAGATATGAACCAAAGTGGTTATAACATATGAACCAAAGTCCTATGTCAATATAAAAAAAAATATTGTAATAATACAAATACTGATTTCTGCCACCTTTTCATCAACAGCACCTTTCCTCGCTATAAACCTTGTCGCGCGTACTGAAATATGCAGATCGCGCTAATGATCGACCGCGCGAGCTAAAAGCCCGCGAAAGAGAAAACGCCCCAGAGAAAATAAGAATCGCGCACCTGGTTCGCTCTTTACTCAGCCACTCTTCCTCCTCTTCTTCTTCCTCGTCCACATAATGCCCTGTACAACAACACGCGATGGGAATTGCGCGTGCGCGTCACTTGTGTGTCTCCCTCGCGCCTCCTCCTTCTCGGCGCGCGGACGCGCTTCATTCAATGAAGCCACCGTACTCGCACTTTTAACGGAGACGTGTAATTTGGCTTCATAAAATACTAGTCTCTACCCATGTACTTTGCGGTCGGGGCGCTCCGCCATCCCCTCCTCCTCCTCCTCCTCCCATCTTTTTTTTCTTACCTGCGCATACACACACACACACACACACACACATACACGTGCGTCTATACGTAATACATCTCGCGCGCTCGCTTTTCTCGATATATGTATATACGTGTAAAGCGCGCGCGCCGGCTTGATCGAAGTTGATTCCTCTCTCTCTCTCTCTCTCTCTACTCGCGCAAACTGCACATTGTGCAATGATTATACGGGCATAACTCGGACCTCCGCAACCTTCACTTTCGCGCAGAATTTTAATTAATAATCAGATGAGTCGTCCCCCGGCTCGGGCTTAGCTCACCTTCCATATACGATCTGGCTCGCGGGATTTCTAAACTTTGAGCTATGCTTCTGAAATTGTGCTCTGGCTGCGCGCGCGGAGAGCTCGAGAAATTATTTGATCGTAACTGGAAACGTTTACGCTATACGTTGTTGAGGTGTTTATTTATTCGACGCTCGCGTTCGCGTTACCCATTCCTATCATTATTTCATTTAAAAGCAAAAGTTGACTATTTTCACTAAATTATAAAATGGTTATTTATTATGTAAATCAAATGTTTAAAAACATGAGTAACATTGATAAGCATAGGCTTATGACGACTACTATAAAAATCTCTTTTGTTAGAGAAACCATATTCTGTTTATACACGACATCTTTTTCTTGCGATCTTTTCTAAGTACGTCAAAGCCTAAACTGATTGAAAATGAGGAAAACAGAAAAAATGAGCTGTAATACACTAAAAGAATCCGTAGCAGTGCGAACTCGATCGCAGCGAAATACCGGCAAAGATCTGTTAATAAGCGAGAGGGCCGATAGGAAAGGAGCGATAGCGCGCGCGCCAAAGTTCGAAGGGGGTTGGAGGCTATAGGGTGCGGAGGGTTGGCTCGTGCGCCGCGCGCGAGCTCGGAAGGTCGTTTTGCGCACTCCTGTATATATGCGTGTGTATGCGCCTCTCTCTCTCTCTCTCTCTCTCTCTCTCGCTCTCTCTTTCCAATGTGTGGGTGTGGGAGCGCCCCGCCAATATGCCGTCGTCCATACATCACGGACGGGGAGGGCGAGCGAGCCGACAAACTGGGGAAACCTGACCAGAAATATGATGTCATTTATATGGTAATACATCGGAATCCCGTCATTTAGATACTTCGATGATTAATGTCAGCGACAAGACAGAGCCAGCTGGTACCCCGGTGCTGCTGTAGAGAGCCGTTCTCTATCTCTCTCTCTCTCTCTTTCGACCAAACTAGCCGCCACCACCGCTCTCTCCTTACGCCTTCTCCCGTGCTACAACATTCTTTGACATTTTAACAAGATTCTTTGGCCGCGTGTATTACGAGCCCGATTCTTAGCAGCCGCTTGCGATGTGTATATTGTTGTGTGCAGTGTACGAAAATAAAAAAAAAAGTGTCGTGTAGTCGAGGGTGCAGGGATATACTGCGAGCAATTAATATGCGGAAATCGTTTTATCGTTGCAGCAAACCCGTCATTGTGAGATCCGATAGTGAGATATTTTCATATGCAGCTGACACGTACTGTGTTTATTAAAAAACTTTTTCAATATTTTTGTATTTTCATGTTTCACGATTATCTTATTCAATGCAGTTGATTTGCATAATATTTCATGTGCTATACATAGATAATATGAAATATACTAGTATATACAGTAGACAAAGATCATTCTAATATGTAGTTATATTGTTATACATTTCATGTAATGACGTCAATATATTTAAAACTTAATCTAACTTCAAAGAGATTAAAGAAATAATCCTTTGTATATGAAAACGACAATAACAAATAGATGAAATTGAACTCACAGTAATATCGATGCTACGTATCCCATGTATCCGATTAAATAATCTAAGCAAGAGAGAAACAAAGTTGCTTTTCGACGAAAGTTGGTAAAGTTATCTTGCGAACTTACACAGTTCGGTAAATGATGGCGTGGCGCGCGCGACCCCTGTAACGAACTTATCCTCCTGGCTAACGTCGCGGATATATCCCATGGACTCATTGGTATTCAGGGAATGCGGCCGAGTGTCGCGGCACTTTGCCGAATGTGAATGCGAAAAAATGTGAACTTAATAAGAAAAGCCTTAAAAAGAAGTAGGCGAGCTTTTGTCGTTTTCCAGACTCTCTCTCTCTCTCTCTCTCTCTCTCTCTCTCGCTCCCTTCTACCACTGCCGCTGCTGCTGCTGCCACTGCTTTTGCTCTCTCCATTGGAGAAATTCCACCGCGGGACAATGATCCATTCATAGTTTTTACGAGCTCCCTCCGACGATCGACGTTTAATATATTGAGTCTCGCCTGGGTGCTGGGCGAGTCAACAAAATTCTACTTTACGTTATTTTCGAATGTTTGGAACTCTTTCTTTTAACATTGCTCAGAACTGTTGCAATCACAGATGTGTTTTGACTATCAATAAGTGACTAAAAAGCCAATGACAATACTTACCTATTTTATAAAATACAATGTGTTCCGTGTGCGTTTTTATGCGAGTATGTACTTACATATCTCAGGAATGACTCCACCGGTTATATGCGTTTTATGACTCGTTTTGTTTGTTCTTTTTTTTTCTTATACTGTTCCTGCTCAAAAAATAATATTAATATAATAATATAATGATAATAATTAAAAATTGTTATTTTTTTTTCCATGTTTAAAATTTGCATTTTTTAAACATTTTTTTCTGTTAGACTTTTTATTGATTAATTTATCTATGAATTTTTTCTTGTCTACTACTTGCTTTTGATTGTCTGGTATCGTTAGTCGAAGATCGAGAATTAAGAAGCAAAATTAGCTAGGGATGAGCACAAATCAAAGATGTAACTAATTATTTTAAAATTTTCTTATAATTATAAAATATTTGAAACTATTTCTTTATCAATTGTTTTACGTTTTGAATCAAAAAAGAATTCGCTGCAAATACGAAGTTTCAATTTAGCAGAAATTTTTTATTCACACATGTTCACACCACGAAAGAAACAATATTCCATATCGGCAGAATTGCTCAGTGTCCGGGGAGAAGGAGAAGGAAGAAAGCACGTAATCACGCTAATTGAGTGCAGATAGGCTTCGTTGACGACTCCTTCATTACGTCGGGAGAAGGAGAGTCCAAAAACCGCAGTTAACTTGCTCTGCGCGACAGCTTCCAACCACCGTCATTATGTCGTGCGCTTTTTAAGGAAACGCGTGCGCGACACGTCGTCGTTGCAACGTGAAATTTCTTTCTACGGTCGCGGTGTATGCACGCGTCCGCAAAGGAACGTGTTAAATCCACTATGGAGCTGTTTTTAACATAACGCGTAATTTGCTTCTTATGCGCATGCGGTGAAATATGTTTGGGAAAAATTCCTTGAGACATAACGGAGAGCATATACATATACAAGTATACCTACTTTATATATTTACTGCTCATATTTTATCAATTAAACTATATTAAAATCTAACATATGATAAAACCGATATTAAAAAATTATCTATAGTTCTATTATTATAATACCCGTCAAATAAAATTCCATGAATTTGTGTATAATAGAAGCAAAATACTAATAAAAATACTATTTAAATAATTAAGGTAAACGATGACCAACTTTCTTAGGAAACTTATCGATTTCTGTGTCACAAAATTTCATATTTTAACATAGGCTAAGCTTAATGGCTAGAGACGTTTCATTCAATTTCAAACTGTGTTTCTTTTAGAATTTTTTTTTTTGAAAAACTAGCACATGGTATAAACTAACAATACAAATCATAGGGAAAAAGCTAAATAGGACAAGCAATGCTTTTTTTTGAAGATATAAGTGCGCAGTGTTTCACTCTCTTCCGACTTTTTGCAGCTGGTGAACGTGAAATTTTACTCGTAATTAATTAAGTATTCAAGGAAAGTGATAATGAAACACTATGTAAAAAAAATTGTATTTTCGATACGTTAAACTAATTTTCACTAGCTAAATAACCGTTAATAAATTATAATAAAACTAAAAATTAATATTTTTTTTAAATTTCTTATACAGTTTTACTTTCAATTAATAATACAATAATTTTCGAATATGCATATACAATAATATATTCTATACACCGCGAGCGGTAAATTTATTCTCCGGCAACGAGTTTCGCTGCCACCCTACGGTTAAAGGAAGAACAACTCTACTGAAGATGCTCCCACAAGTCGGTACGTTAGGACTCTTGGTTGTCGGCAACCACACGAAAAGTTCAGAAGGGTCAAGAATACAAATGAACTCACTCTATTAAAAGTGTCCATATATACGTGTACAATCCGACCTCAGTTGAATATAGTATATCTGCTTTTTTTACCACTTTTATGTACATACATAAATTCTCATTTTACATCTAATGCAATACATATTTAGCAGTTTTACATGTAAAAATACAAATTAAGTATATTATTATGCTCTATATAATTATCATTTATTTTTCACGGTTTTTAATCTTTTTTTTATATTCAATGATTATATTACATTTTTAACGGCAGAGATTCTTTTAAAATCTTTTTTAATATTCAATATTAATGATATATACATATACTTCAACAAAACTAAAATAATCTCTATAATTATTCCAATATAGCACACAGCTTTCTATATTTTACTTCCTGAATACCCAAATGAATATTTCTCGCACTCCTTAATAATTTTCTAATATATTATAAAATATTTTGATAATTTACCTTTTAAAAAATATTTCTCTTATTTTTTTAAATCTTTTCAAAAATAATGTTTTAATATTTAAAATTTTGATTGACCTATAAGCCACATATTATATTGGATAAAAAAAGAATCGAATGTGATTAAATACAGCATAATGCGTCGTACATAGAAGCCCGATCTATTGTGTCGTTCTTCATTCCGCAAACGCAATGGCCGACATTCTGTGCTTAGCCTTCTAACTATTCATAACCCGGCTAAAACAATTATTCAAAGGAATTCGTTGCTAAATTTTCAGAGTTGTTACTATATTATCGTTTGCAGGATATTCCTTTACTTATAATTAGATCTCTAATCGTACAGCGAATGTTCTTCCCTTTTTTCTCTAGATTTTAGTACAAATCATAATTATAACCAAACTAATTTCTAATAATGTACAAATTCTATAATATCCGAAAAATTTCAATGGTAAATAAGTTTACACAATATAAAACAGAAAAAATTGTAATTATTAATAAGATAAGGTTATTTTCTATCAAATATATCGGTTAATCATAAAAATTGATTCTAAAAACAACACGTTTAAAAACGATTTATTGCATTTTATTTACGTTAAGTTGATATTTAAAAAATTGGAAATCGGCAAACTCGTATAGTAGTAAATAAATATAACGAAAATCTGACTCGCAGAAAGCGAGCCAATTATGTCCTGATGTAAGTGATGCAGTCTGAAACAGTCAGTATAGTATAAAAGATAAAAAAACAAGCGTTACGAAGAAAAAGCGAAAAGACCAAACGATTACCGATAGTTGCCGACGCTGGTTGTCTTATGGTAGCTTATGTGACGCATCAATTACCGACGGCAGCAAAGTTAGTTCATTCGCCTTGTGCTGAGCACAATCTCCGTGCTAAGGTATAAATTCTTAGTTATCGTAGACTTGATTTATTTATTAAGAAACTGAAGGATAAGTCATTAATGTAGAATTATGTATTTTCTATTATCCGCAGAACAGTTTGATCATCATTCATTGATGAATATTGAAAATATTTAATAGTAGCATAATTATATAAATTTAAAGACAAATTAAACTATAAAAATAACAATGTACGTACTCCATAATTTTGATGTAATGATATATGATTCAAAAGAATATTTAAGTCGAAAATGAACCTGTCTTTTAAGGAAGACACATTTTACACAGAATATAACGCAAGTTTTCCTCTTTTGTAACGACAGTCGCCCTTTTAGAATCAAAAAGTATAAATTGATTAATTTCCAAAACTAGGTGATTTAAATTTTTCGCTATTTGTAAAAAATGTTTATTTAACATTCCAAACTAATGGTTTTGATTAAATAAATTATACTTTGGATAAAATAAGTTATTTCATCTTAAATGAATTTGTATACATCGTCACTAATAAGTAATCATAAAAATAAACTTGGAAACTTTGAGTCCCTCTATGAGCTAATACAATATCCGTTGAACGTTTATTGCTGGTGACTGATCTTCATAAATACTTCCAGGCGCGCATTACATGTATCATACACAATACGTTTATATGTCGTAGAAATATCGGAGTAAATCGGGTGAAAAATATGTATAACGGGCATTTAAAGCCAGCACCTCAAACAGGGATCACAAAGTGTGTATTGGCAGATGGGGTGTGTCGTTTCTTACACCGTCTCGCTCTGTCTTTTCTCTTGCTTCTACATCCTTTCCTCATCCTTCGCGCGTTTTTTTTACGTGCATAATGCCAGTGGCACAAGCGTTTTGAGTTCTATATAGGAGGGGACGAGGATGTATATATATATATATATATATATA
>UELV01105776.1:0-14996 GCA_900490015.1 Megastigmus stigmatizans
ATATATATATATATATACACGCCCGGGTTTTACAAACTTTTGCAGCTTCCTGGAGTAATCTCTAGTGCCCGACTACTTGTGTTTGCGCTCTACACACAATCGTAGCAAGTCTTCTATGTCGACCGTGCGCGTTTATCTGGGTTTATTTTGCAGCACGACGAAATTGCGGATCGGTGGAAAAAGTGTGGGCGTAATAGGCTTTTAATGACTGACCAAGCGCGTTAGATAATATTAGGCTAATGACTCGTTTTTTCCACGAACGCTGCGCGTTTCACACATGAGAATGCATTCTCTATGGAGATAAAGACGATTCGCGATGTATATTATGTAGGTTGTAGGGAGTAAAATTTTCAATTTCTTTGAATACGTCGAAGCAGGTTAAAAATCACTCCAACATGATGTTGCAAGCGTAAAGTTCACATTTGATTTAAGATCGCTAGTAAAACTCGGCTTTACGACTTTCGTGCGCAAGTTACTATGCAATAGAGAAAAGAAGAAAGCAAACAAGAAAAGGGGGTTACTAAAACCAATATTTTCAATTTAAGTTATATAATAGGATTTTTCTTTTTACTACTGGATTTAAAAAAAAAAACGTGCGTTACATAGACATGCGTATTGTTTTCGTATTATATGTTTAGTTAGTACAAGGTATAACAGCAACTGCAGCTGAATAATAATATTTAATTTATCAACCATCTTTTTATAAATAATGCTTGAAAAATTACCTTGAAAGACACAGAAAGATATATTACTTTTTATCTTGGCTATTAAAATTTACTCCACAAGCTTAACATGCTACTGAGGCTTAAAAGTTCGGCGAGCTGATTTGTCTTCAAATTAGTCGAGTTCACACGTTAGAGTCGTGGATCAAGAATACAACGAAGTCATGTATCGGTACTTAAAATTTCCGCTTACGCCATTATGAAACTTATGCAAATTACGACCCTGAAAAATGGTGGAATGGCATTAGATGCACGCGCAATGACTATAAATAGCCGTGTCGCCAATATAATGCTTGCGGAAGCAAATATTTAAAAAAAAGTTCACGCTCCGTGTATCGACATTGTTTGTAAACAATTTAGTAACGAATCGTCAAGATCCTTATACTTGCTAATCATCAATAATTTGTTGTCGCTTATCATTTTATAGACTATAATTTTTCTAAAAGCTATAATGCTATCGATAAAGTTCGAAAACTTACAATCTGGCCACCTGATATCTGAAAATTTTGAAACCTATAGGAAAGTGGTGTTACCGATTGTTGCCACATTTCCAAAATTATTAAATTTGTTCGACACAGTTGCAATGACCACAGCCTATACATTAGTTCACAACCACAAAATTACTGGGATGCTTGTACTAATATAACTGTTCGAAATATATTCTGCACGCGTGCGCGTATCGAAACGTGCCGGTAACAATCTAATTTAGGATCAGTCGAATTGCAATACAATTCGTAAATACGTATGCGCATACCTTAGATACATTAGTTTGGAAACTAATCTGAATCTGAAACTTTTGTGAAGTGAATAAAATTACAATTCAACAATGTCCTGTACAAATATGTTTCTTGCAATGGTATTTTTCATATTTGAAAGTACGGATGAAAATTTTACCGATAAGTCATGACTTGTTCTTTTTTTTTTTTTTTTTTTTTTGATAGTTTGCAGTTACTTAAAGTAGTAATTATTGTTGATGACATAATGACTAATTTACTCAATTCGAGAGTAACGCTGCTTGAAAGAACTTTTTATTTTATTAAAGTATTTATTTAGTCGTAAGAAAAGAATTTCCTTAGAAAGCCATATGAACATTCCCGTTACTTTCAAGGAAAGTTCACACCCTCCAATGGGCCGTGGGAAACGAGTTAAGAACCATTTAAATGAATCTGTAAAGTTTCAGCCAGATCCGTGACCCAGGGGGTGTGGACTATCCTAGTTAGTATGTTTACGTATTGCTTTAAAAAAAAAAACAAGTTAAGGAAGTCGGGAGAAAACTATAAATCTTGCTTTAATTGCAACCTTTTGATTAATCTCACCTTGCACGCATATTTAGTTTTCTTTTGAAGTAAGTCTAAATGGCAACTTGCAACACGCATATAGTGTATTAACTTTTCTACTAAGATTGAACTTTGGAAGTTGTTTGACCTGAATTCGGTGAAATAAGTCAATTAATTTATTTACTTTTCTACTTTATTTAGGATTTTATTTTTAGCCTTTTCTCAAGTTAGGCTCTTAATTCTAAGTGCTTGTTTTATATGATTAGACACTGTTAATTTTCATGAAATTTTTTATGAATAATTCAATATGAATTTTCTTTATAACTGTTCTAAATATTAGAAGGTGTTTCGGTTATTGATTTTAATTCTATTTGATGAAACAACAATTAAATATTTACGTTATTATTTAATTATATATTTCAGTTACTAATATCGACCCACGCGCCCAATTTATTTACAAAGTTGATTATCACACATAGCAATAAAACAAAAACTCAAATTTGGCTACGATGTAATCAGATTGCTTTCGCTTCTTGGCTTACTCCTGTATAAATTTTTGCGTTTGTAACTTTGCATTTGTGAAAATTTCCCCGTATTTACTTGCTCGCCAACTGTGTGTCATACGTAGTTTTTCGAATCGGCTAGAATTTTATAGTTACAATATAAAAACATAATTGGAAAGGTGTGCACGATGAAAGTTTAAAAATTAATCAAAAGTTCTTTGCGCGAAGGTTCAGAATTATGTTTACTTAAACACAACAATAGTCACTAAATCAATTTTAAGGATGTCATTTTCGCTTTTATATTTATGGGATGATTCCCAAGTCACTTTATGAGTTTGTTAATCGTTGCACATCAAGTTTACTCACATTCAAGAAGTTCAGTACTAAAATTCAAGTCTGCTATCTTTGACGCACTTGTGCGACATATCATTATATCTTGTACGCGACGTATAACTTATACTCGGGGTCGCAATAAAAGCATAATTCAGTTTCGGTATTCCTGACAGTGCGTTCGTGCTCTTCCCACGATCGCTCAAGAATTCTCAACGAAATAAAAAAGAACACATTGTATTTATTAGTAGTATTTAATGCAAAGTTTTTCGACTTTTATTATACTTTTTGAAAAAAGCGCAGTTCGTAACGAATGCATATAGTAAACAAATATTTTATTTTTACCC
This sequence comes from Megastigmus stigmatizans, assembly GCA_900490015.1. NCBI lineage: Eukaryota > Metazoa > Arthropoda > Insecta > Hymenoptera > Megastigmidae > Megastigmus > Megastigmus stigmatizans. The sequence goes on from UELV01105776.1 coordinate 3,180, forward strand.
CTAAAAGTATGTCGAAAAAATCTTAAAAATATAGTAATAAGCCAGCGTGAATCGTATATTAGCCAATCTTCCTAAGCTTTGTTGGTGAACTAGTTTCTTTAAAGTTTCAGGCGTTTTCATTGAACTTGTTCAACTTCCCGTCAAAAACTGTATGCAAATTAGTATCTTTAAATTAGTCTTAAGGTCAAATATAATCACCGATGCTAAATCGTGTACTGCAAATTCACATATACTTATATAATACCAATTAATGTAATATAAATATTCTGTAAAAAGAAATAAAATTAATTAAAAACTATTTGTTCCTAAAACTGTTTACGATACTTTTGTAAAAATTAACACAACAATTTTAACTGTAACTGAAACCTTAATTAAATATTCTTTGTTAGCAATGTGTATGTATCAAGGTTTTATTTTCGTTCGAAATACTTTCCGAAAGAGATTTTTTCGTTGCCAAAAAGTTTATCAAATATAACCCAGTTCATTAATAAAATACAGCGTATAACGATGTGCACCACATTACGGTGAATTTTAGTTAAAGCGTTGCTTAAATTTCTCCTCAATGAAATTCTCGAAATTCATTGAAAAATAGAGTAGGTTTTCACAAGCTCTACACAAAAAGGTATACATGTAACTGAAGCAAACCGAGCACTGAATATTTACACTAAAACGAATGGCAATGTCAAATTATGCTTTGACATGGAGCGCATTTGATTAATTATCGAATGGGAAGGAAAAACCAGTTTTCGCGAAAGACCAAAGGTGCGGAACTGAAAGCGAAAATGGATTATAAAAAATCAAGCGCGCACACACATACACAGAGGCAGAAAAGCAGGTAGCATATGTATATATATATATAAGGTCTTATATAGTCGTGCAGCTTTACGTCATGCGAAAGGCTTGCCTTCTAAACGTCGCTACTTAAAGATATCGATGCGAAAATGGCCTGCCTGCGTCCGGCGTCTTCGCGTCCTCTCTCGCTCTTTCGCCTATATACGCAGTCCCTTCTGCAGGATAAACGGCCAGTCCGGATATCCGTGCAGAGACGAAAAGCTCGGGACTCGGAAGTCGGCGAATACTTTCGACTCTCACTCTCTCTCTCTCGCCCCTACTCTCGTTCACTCTTAACCCATCGCCCTCTCTACCAGCCACTATTCGAACCGACTCTCTCACTCTCTCTCCCCCCAGTTACCCCCGACTATTTTTGTCGCGTGCAGCGAGGTCGAACAGCTCGTTTCGGGGCGCGCTGCTGATGGCTTTCCCGGCGCTTATACACTCGCTCATGCTGTCCAGACGCCTCCGCGCTCGCACGAGCTTAGCCAGTCAGCGGTGCAGGAAAGCTCTCCTAAGCTTCCGGTGCGCGCCACACGCCGGGCCCCGGCAAACTTGTGCAATTAGAAGGAACGGCGAGTAGGGGACTGGTGCAGCAGACGAGGCGATATTATATATAGAGAGAGAGAGAGAGACAGAGAGCGACGTGTCAATCGAAACTTGCTCTTCGTGCGAATTTCTTTCTCCTCCGCTGCAGCGAGCAGAGGGAGAGAGCCTCCTTCTGTTTTTCTTCTATACACCGGCAAAGCTCTCTTTCTATACAGCAGTATTCTCTCCCTATTATCCGTGCACGCGACAAGATATATATATATATATATATATATAGAGAGAGAGAGAGGGAGAGAGTAGTCGTTGTTGTTGCGAGAATCGCCGGAGGCGCGTGCTTAACGATCGCCCTTGACGGCTACGGCAACTTCTGCTCCTTCTCGTTCTACCCGTGGAATTGTCTTCGCTTGTAGCAGTTTTTTCTTCGCCCGAAAGATTGGCTCCATTTGGTGGACTTGTATGCGCCGCTCTACGGTTCTTTCTTCTGCACTGTGTTTCGCTCTTCCTCTCACCTGTGTCTATGTATCGCGGTCAGACCTCTCGCCTCTGTGCAGATGACCTCCTTGCGACACGAGTTCTTCCTGCAACACAATAGTTTGTTATTAATGTGGATACGAGTACAGATATGAGCGAGCGCAGCTTATATATATTGGGAATATAGTCAGTAGTTTGTAATGATTGTAAAGACGGAGACTTAGAATAAATTACGATTATAATGTTCAGATTTTATTGTATTTTAGGAGATAAAGTGTATGCATGGCAATGAAATATGCAGCAATTTGTACATAAATATTTATAGATGACGGTGTTCTATTTACTAGATACGGTATATGGCATGATTTTGAAATATGCTTTAGGACCAAATTTGGAATGTCCTCGGGATACAATAAATGGACAAATCATTTTTCTCACAGCCAACTATAGATCCACCTTTTCTATTATTCATATTTTTTTATCAATAGCTATTAAGTAAGAGTCTTTTTTTAGAAATATGCTTGAAAAATACTAGTTTAAGACAAAAATCTTATCGATATAAGTAGTTTTCTATATAATATTAAAGGAGATGAAGATAAAAATAAGAGAGAACGTTAAGTTTGTACCTCTACCTATGTATTGGATGACTATTACGCTCGGAAATTGTCTATTAATCTCATGTGCCTATATATATATATATATATATATATATAGTATTATTGATAGAAATCGATATGGACGGCATTTGTTCAAAATTTACGAGATCGTATAACTACATAGGACATAGGTTCGCAACACGATCAAAACTTCTAAGCCCCCGTTTTATGTTGTCAATATAGAATGAGTTCGTAGCCTTCGATTACCTGTCAATAAAACATCCGTTTGTTGACATATGTGAGTGAGTAAGACTCGACTGACTGACAATACTGTTAATTATCGTTTACTTTTTGTTCACTTTTCCCATTCGTAGTGTTCACGAAAACATATTTTCAAAGTTCCTTTTGTTACGACAAATGTAGCTATTTGTTTTTTTTTCACGCAAATCCGCATAATGATCACTTGAACAACCAAACCTTATGAAACGAATTTATTGCAATTAAATACAATTATCCCAATACTTATCTAGGACGGGATATATCGAGTTAGAATATTGCGATTTTAAGTGGCAGATTTAAGTTATAGGATACGATAGCGCTGTAAATCAAAATCGCCGGCTCGGATTATTTTGCGCCAAGGAATGTCACCGGTTAAATAATAATTGTTATGTATGCGTTGTATTTGAGGCGGGCACGCAGATTTATTACCAGCTGAGCGACGGAAACTAGGGAGGTGGTATTTATTGGCTGCTGTTCACAGTACGCCTTTATCGCCTTGATTCATATTTATTCTTTTTGGTCGGGAATTCTCGCCCGCTCGCGAATAATGAGCCCAAAATGGTAATGAAAGAAAAAACGAATTGTTAAATTTTGCACGACAAACGAATCTGAATTAAAGATGTGATGTAAATGTAAGTTAGGGGATATTTTTTGCCCGCGCCAAAATTCATGAGCTTTCGCCAACGTTATATCGCCAACATTACTTCAGTATATCCGGACGTATCACCACTTCGGAGATTATTCGGATGGGATACTTGAGATTATTTTCGTACACGTCAATGCCTTATGTTTTAGACGACTTTTAGTTAAATGTATTGCGAAAACAAAAAATTAATCGAAATTTTATCGTACTGGGTATTATTACTGCTTTTTTACAATAAAATAATTTTAATTTGAAAGATAAAATAAAATAGTAATACGATGAATGAATTTTTTTATCGCTTGAACATTGTTTGAGAAGCTTCAGAGGAATTTACTGAGATTATACGCAGCGTACAAGAGCAGAGATGAAAGAGAATATCGGCGTAATAATATACTTGAGAGAAAATTAAAATTTAATTCACAGTCAAACATTTCGAATTTTCAGGGCTCTTTGTATGTGTTTTTGAACTACTTAGGGTCATACGATATTATGTTTGAGTGCATCAATTTAATGAACATTTCGTAAACATTAGTAAAATATTCTTATAAGAGAGGTTTCCATATAACGAAAGGGTATAGAGTTTCTAAATATAATGCGATAAAGTTAAAAGTAGGATGCCAATGACACATACATTTTGATCTCAAAGTCGACACCCTAGTTACTATAACGCCAACGTATAAACCCTTGTCAAACAATAAGTTGAAAAAAAAAAAATAAAGTGATCAAATATCTTGTTATTATTTATAAGGTATTCAAGGATTCTCGTTCAATTTGTATGCAAATAAATAAGGTCATTTTCTATGAAAACTTAGTTCTTGTAGAAAATGAGCTTTGTGCCGTCTCATTGATTTATCTAGACTATATATTTTTCTATATATTATACTATATATTTAAATCAGATTTTATATTAGTGTCACGTATGATAACTGTGACGAGAGATTCTTTCTCTCTATGTTGATTCGTTATCGTTCGACTTTCCGGTAACTTAATCCGGAAAGGAATTTGTGAGGGCAGGTAAATGAAGTGACGCGAAGACTGGAGTACTTTATACTTCGTTTATTCACGATACGTCGAGTGGTTATAGCTGCGTTGCGCGGCGATTGGTCAATCGTTCCTCGTTCAGATATTGGGCCGTTCTCTTCAATGCGGCCCGATGGGGCTACTTTTATTGTGCTTCATTGGAGGTGGGGGAAGTGGTAAAAATCGCCTCGTGCGTTTTTTTTTGCAGAGTTGGCAATTTGACTGTTGCCGGGTGGAAAAGTGCTGCGTCTGCTGAGGCTTGCATTTTATTGCGTGGTCAGCTACGAGTTGCACTTCTTTGGAATGCGGCGATCTACGCCGCATTTTATTGTAAAATAATATTTGTGCACCAATGAATAAAATATTAGGACAGCTAGGTGTCCTATGTAACATTATAGCTTTTTTAATTAATATTACTATTATTAATATTTTTAGTAACATCAAATGGATTTTTCTTGCATATCTTTAAGAGGTTCGTTTCTTAGTACCTATTGCATGATTAAAAATTATGTTTCTTGTAAAATTATTCACAAACGTACACATTTTGTGTAAAAGTAAGCTTGCCTATATGCGAAAACTATGTGAATTTGTTTTGTGACTGATTAGAATTAAACACAAAATAATGCTCAAAACTATAATCGGGTTTTCAAGTGCAATTGTCATGAAGTACAGTTTGAAGTACACTTATACACTTTGAAAAAAGACATTCGTCGAGAGTAATTTTGAATTTTGTAATAAAAAATATATTACACAAATCTATTAAAGTTCAGAACATCAGATGTTCTTTGTTTTTTTTTGATAGAAAATTCAGTCACGGAAATGGCAGTGTATCGTGCGTGGGGTGTTGTCGTGACTGAGCAACCAAGAGTGCGCAATTTCCGGCGGAAGCAAAGCGGTAGTATAAAAATTAATATCATGATTAGAAAAGTGTTCATAATAAAGTTAAAAAAGAGCAGGTACAGAATGGGAACTGAGCAGATTAAAGAAAAAGTACGGGAAAGAAAAGTAAAAGCTACCGAGACTACTGGCAATAAAAGATTGAGAACAAAGTGATTAAAGCTTAAAATTTGAAATATTCAAAATAGGTAATTAATAAAATAAAAATTAGCACTGCTATTCCGTAAAGATCCACGTATCGATTATGCTACATCGAGTACACTTTAGAAAATTCATGGAAATGTATTGTACAATATAAATGGAATGTAGCGAATTTAATACGAGTGTATCAAGAGTGCATTACTGTGCATCAATGGTTAATCGCAACAAAGTTGAATCTGATATTATTACATAGGATACTCGAGTTGTCATGATTTAAATTGGATAAAACATTCGAGAAATAAAATGGTACATCTAGTTACATATTATGCAATATAAATAATATGAAACTATAAATGTTAATTTCCATTTATTGTAACTGTTAGAGTATGATGACAGTATGATACATATGTTATGATAAATTTGTTTGTTTTTGACAGTTTCGAAATTAAACCACGAAGGAACGTGGAAATGTGGTGAGCGCGGGTATTCACAAAGATTTACTTGCTTTTAAAATCTTGTATAAAATATTGCTTAAGGTAAAATATTACCATAAGTTTGTAACTAAAATTAATATTAGTAAATTAGAAAATTTTGCTTTTTTCTATGATAATCGCAATGACATTATAATTACATTTATAATAATATTCTGAAACAGTTGAACTCTGCTTTATTGTTGACATTTACCTATCACTGTTAAATGGAATCTATTATAAATCTTTCCACAACGACATGACTGTATAAATTATTTGGTATGTTGCTGTACAAATACATCCGAGCACAAGAACTTAGAACTTAAAACATCTCGAGTTAAGTGAGAACTTTACTAAGTCAATTGCCTTGGCTTTGACCAACACCGTCACAAGTTTGCCCTGATTTTAAAGTAGAGAACGCGTAACGCAATTGAAATGTTCGTAATGGAAAGCATCTTTAATTCATTTTCACGATTTCGTAATTATAAAACGAATTAAAGTAGCTGCCAAACGAGATAATTAATTAAAAATATTTTTTGCCTAGCGGTCCGAAAGTAACACTTACGTACTCGTCAGACAAAAAAATAACGCTACTCGGGAGGAAAATTGGCCAGCCCAGACTTTATGTTTACCACCTCTCTCTCTGTCCAAGTTCTTTCCTCCCTAGTGGCGTAATCTACTGTTCTTTTCGCTAAAGCGAAATTCTTTTGAATTCATTGTAAAATAAAGTTATCGAAGACCTCTTACTGAATTTCTAAAATCTATTAGGAATTCATAATATTATTTAGAATGCGTTCTGAATAAGTTGTTTTAATAATTTGGAACAACGCGATACAAATATGCCCGGTAGTAAGAATTCGATTTTGTCTTGAGTAGAATACATGAACAGTTCCCAAAGAATTGATTATGATTTCCTGTGACTTCGTTCATTAAAAGACTCCTTTCTTATGGTACTCAGTATTTATTCCCTCATAGATATTATGCAAGTTCGAGAAATACTACCTTGTGAGCACGAAATCATTTGTACCAATTTATTTAAGAAAGATAAATCAATAAATTAAAATTCGGGTTTTTATGCAAGCTTATAGTCTCGAGGTATGCTAAAAGAAATTTTCTTTCATTATAAAAAAAGAAATTTAAAAAACGAAAGGAAATAACCCTTGGTTTTATGTTTAGAAGATAGCATTAAAATTTTACCCCTTAAAATTTTAAAGTATCGTTTAATTCCACCGTCTATATCTGCAGACATAAACTAAATGTAGCATCTTAACTGTAATCATGCTCCAATTCCAGCTACTCCTCTAACTAGAATTCAATAGAACGAGAACCTTCTTCTACAAGCTTTAGCGAAAAGTTTTACCACTAAGAGGGAATGCATAAGAGAATGGTTCCTTTAATGCTTCAGAAATGGTTTCCTAATTCGAGTAAACAGTTTTGAATGAAGTCTTTTGGAATCATTTAACAAATCTTTAAAGATGAATTATGATGAATGGGGGTATAAATGTATGGTAAATAATGTTTCATGAGATGAGTTGGAACATTTTTAGATCATTAAGAATTCTTTTTGTACTATTGTAAAAGATTACGTTTATAATGCACTTCGGGAATTCGTAATAGACAAATCATGAAGATGTATGTATTCTGGATTAAATTTTGAATAAGGAGACTAACAAGGGGAACCCAAGGAGTCCGAGAAACTGATTTTGATGAAACCTTACACAGACATTCTTTGATCGAAAGTATCAGATACGTGTCTCGTATTTTAGTCAAACGAGTTAATGCCCATTTTATCAAAATATATGAGAAATCATGGTTGTCTTAACACCTTTATTGCAAGGCCAATATATATCGTAGAGAATATTACAATAAATATATCAAAAGTATAGATACTAAGCTTTCATTTGTATTTTCAAACAAGTTATTAACACTTTTCGTTCGAAAGTTATGAATGATCGAACATCGAGTTAATTTTAGATGCATTTTTCAACTGAAATAAACGTTAAATTTTCAGGCCCAAAAATTAACTTAAATTTCGATCGCTCACAAGTTTTGAATGAAAAGTGCTATTAATTCGTTCAAAAATGCACATAAAAGCTTATTATCTATATTTTTGATATCTTTTTTGTGGCATTTTCTACAATGCATATTGGGCTTACAAGAAAGGTACAACCATTATTTCTCATATATTAGATGGACATTAACTCGGGCCCCAGGGTCCATTTGATTAAATTACGAGACACGTATCTGATATTTTCGACCAAAGAAGGTCTCTGTAAAGTTTCATCAAAATTGGTTCCCCAGACTTCTTGCGTTCCCCTTGTAAGTAAAAAAAATACTACTAACTTATAATCTACTTAAAAGAAGCACATTTAGTAAAACTACAAATTTATATGGTTTTTTCTGTATCAAAATGTATTGTTAAGTTGAAGGTTCCCTTTATGATACTATTTTAAATTAGATTATCTATTAAGATAATTCTTAATCTATATGAATAATTGAATAAGATTTAATAGTGTTCCTATTAAATCAAGGATAGTGTACTAAAATGTTATTGATTTAGAACATAAAATTCTTACCACGAAGTTATTTTTAGACGAAGATAATTTCAATCTATCACTGAATTCATTAATTATGAACTCTATAACACGATCTAACGATAATACTACCACACTAATTTTAACATAATATATAGTTTTTGTTTATCTTTTTTTTATACTTTGTATCGATTTTCCAACAATATAACTTTAATGAATTAATAATTCTCGAGCACACTATCATACAGAAGTTGTAGAAAAGACTCGAGTATGAGTAGGTAAACGCCTCGCGCTCGATTGCGAACAAAATCATCCGTGACGGGCTAATATAATTGAGGCCGCGATTCGCGGTGGTAACAGAAATTCGCCGACCTTGAGCTATTCTTAGCTTAGCGGCAAAATTTCCACGCCATGCGACTCCACGCAATCTGCGGTGCTTTCTTTACCACTCCTGCGATCCTTTTGACCTTTTTCCTTCTTTTCAAACTAATATAGCGGACTGTTTATCGTTTAACATGTGCAGCCAAAGCTTTTCGTTACTTTTTAAGAGATTATCGTTGAGCCTACGGAATGTTCAGTTGCGATAAATGGTATTTCTTATTGAATATATTATCTTATTGAATATATACCTTGTAAGATAATTAACGAAAACTACAGTTTCAATTCATATACTTCATTGAATTACGTTGAAATATCGAATTATTAAATTGTACATAAATCTATCGGGCTTACATAGCACAAATTATATTGTTTCCATCAAGTGTCATTTACAAGTTTCTATATAAGTAGCTTCTATGTACAGAACAAACTAACTATCGTTACGTGTTGCTATTACAGTTCATAAATGAATTAAGAAAATTTTAGTACTTATTATGCCACCAGTATACCTGTTAAATGTATTGACTCGGATTCGGTTATCTCTACTGCGAAACCGCAAAACTTTCTTTGGAAATCAGCCAATACGCTCAGAAATTATTATCACTTACTATTTAGTTTTAGGCTATTTTGTATACAGAAACATTTATTCATTTACAATTCTGTCCTTTTCAAACTGCACAGTAATCGCGGATTTGAATGCACATATGTCATATATTTATTTTATCCAGGTGTATTCCACAATATCAAAATAGCTTGAATTTTTAATGATATGCAAGCTATAGTTTCTGTAGTACTAAATTACACTACGAGCATCACTCGTTACTAGAGGGAACACCGTTCTGTACATATTAAATATCTAACATTTAATGTGAAAATTCTAATCTATAAGACATAATTTTCAATGAACTTATACCTGTTACTTAATTTTTTTTCTATTAAAATGAATCCGAGGGGTTATTGGACTGGAAAGTGATACATGCCAATCTAACCGATAAATACACGCAAATTCATGGGGCTCACCGTAATAATTTGCGCTGTTTATTGCTGCCACTCGATATCGCACAACCACAAATCCAACCTGAAAACTAAAATGCGCATAATAATGACAATGGCTGACGTTCGCTACACATCGGCCCGCTCTCACATATAAACATCACCGCGATTTATACCGTGAAGAGAATCAGATTCGAGAGAGAGAGAGGGAGAGAGAGAGAGAGAGAGAGAGAGAGAGAGAGAGAGAGAGAGAGAGAGAGAGAGAGAGAGAATAAATAGGCGCGATTAGAGCGATGCGTGTACATTAATAATCTAGAGTGTATACAAGTACAAGCGCATGATAGCGGCGGTGGAGGCTCATCATGAGCCCCGACGATTTCCGGATGTTGATGCATGCGCGCGTTCCGCTGCATTGACGCGCGGCGACCGCTGAAGCATTATTTCCAATAGGATTTTTCTCGGCTCGCGCGACTCGGCTCTGGTCGATTAATCACCTATCTCGTTGCGCTCGCCTAGGGAGAGAGATAGAGATAGAGAGAGTGTTATACGAGAAGGAATGGAACGAGGAAGCGAAAGAAGGGAGCAGGCAAGAAAAGTAAAATATATTGAGGGGGCAGAAAACTTTATCGGGCAAGGAAAAACTAAGGGATTTTTTAATTTTATTATGCAGGGATAGGTTGGGCATGAATTATATAGTTGTTTGTAAAAAAAAATGTGTGCAATGCGAAATTGTAAAACAAAAACATAGTTTGAGGAAAAATAAAGGGTCTATAAATTTTCGGAAATATTAAAGTATCAAAACCTGACGTTTATTATGCCAGAAAATTATGGCTAAAAATACTGAGCATTATGAAACGTGGTGTGTGTAAAAACAATTTACTTTCAGAATTTCAGTTTTCAAATGTTCGATCTCTTATATGCTATTCTTCTTTTAAAACTATGACGTTAGAAATTATAATTTTCGTTCTTCCCATTTACACATCTTTACTCTTTCAATATTTTACTTTGTCAAATTCTCTGATTCTCTAGCACTAGAAGAAAGGAAACCGTAGTCTAATTTTTTTTTCTTCCGTTGTCATTGCTATTAGTGTAACTGAAGCACGGGAGACATTCTGAATTATCGACGTTTCTGTCCTTTCTGGACTAATTACTTTATTAAACTTCATAGTCCATCACAACTCGATTTGCCTCCCAGATTTATTTGTGCTCCCTCGCGCCATTATTACATTAATAGCATAGAGAGCAATTAATAATACTGCTTAGGAGATTTGCGAGTCGCTCATTTTTACGGTATTATTTAACTTAATTTATTCCAAGTTTTGGAACATTGCTTGAGATGTCAAGATGATCTAGTTTTACTTGAATGCCACTTACTATCTAATAAGTTGGTGAAAAATTAACGAATTCGTGTATGAATTATTTCATGAGATTTATTGACATAATTTTAACATGACTGAAAGTTACGCATTCGCTAACATTCTTCATTTAAATGTTGATGGATTATTTTTTATTATATAAATTTAATCACCTTTCACACAAATTAAATACTTAATAAATGGACTTCAAAGAATTGGGATTCTATCGCGTAATTTACAATAAATGAAAATTTCCAAAAAAGTATAAAACAAGTAAGTATGCTTTTTTACCAAATCTTATTAATATTGTTGAATAATAAAAGTATATAATAAAATACTCTTACACTACCTTCAATTGTTTATATTCTACTGTCACTTTTTTAAATAAATAATAATTATTATTATTTTCCCTCATTCATTTACCTTCATTCTAAACTTTATTAGTATAACAACATTAAACTAGAGTTTTCAATTAAATACAATCAATTCTTTGTTTATTTAGATAAATTTTCCATTTCTAATGGTCAATTTAAACTAAAGCAAGTTGTGAAATCAATTCAGAAGAGAACCGCTGAAAAAAATCTGCCCCGGAGGCAACAGATTCGTGCTGACATAATCGATGGACTCCATAAATTAATAATTAATAATTAATTAAATGAA
>UELV01105781.1:0-12773 GCA_900490015.1 Megastigmus stigmatizans
GATATACTAGTTTACTTTGTTTGCGATTTATTTTCTGAATTTGACCTTGGCCTGACCTTGACCCTGACGTGACCGGGTCAAATGGACCACGGATTCGGATTCAGCGACCCCAAAAACATTAAATTCACGTGGTCTGGTCTACCGCGCAGGAAACTTTTTTTTTGTGGGCCTGTGTATTAGTTAATTATTATTATTATTATTATTCGTACATAGGGAGGCCGATGATGTTGTTCAGTTAATTCTCTCTATAGTTTTTTGTGTCTGGAGGGGGGGGGGAATACAGCCGTACACGAGAATGTACAGATATAAGTCGTACAATTTAAACTATTAAAATTATCATGAACAAAGTACCCATGTATCTACCTGCAGAGTTCATATTTGAGACTGAGTGCCTTAGGTTGTCATAAACAGACTCTTAGCTCTACATTGATGTGTGTTAGAAAGGATGCAAAGAAGTATGGAAAAAGGTTGACGTCCGCGCGGTTCATTTTTTATCTATTAATTTTCAATTATTTTATTTCCAAGCTCGATGCGCCGAGCGAGTTTTGTCTCCGAACCTCGCAAATAAAAATGAATCGGAGCGGCGGCTAATCTTCCTCGCTCTAGGCGAGTATCTCGCCAATGAGCAGACAGGGGAGAATCGACAATAACTGTCATCTCCGTGGGCGAGCCTGAACGTAAACTCCTCTGAGCTTTCCTCGTCGCGATCGACTCACGCGAAAATTGCGCATTTATTATAATATTATTTTCTTATTACAAGGATTTTTAAAAGACTCGAAAGTGCTCTATCTATTCATTATTAGAAATTATAGAAGTTTTATTTTTTCTACTTCCTATTTCCCCTCTCCCTGAGTTAGCTACTAACGGTAATTGGCGGCCCAACGCGGGAAAAATCCATGTGAGGAAAACGTTCTCGAATGGAGGTAGGAGAATTCGGGCGAGTCCAACTCACAACTATACCGCGTAAACGCGCACGAACGACTTCTGGCAGTCGCGAAACAGCCAGTGGCGCCCGGCTAATTCGACCTGCTACGCGAAGCCAGGTAAAAGTGTTGAAAGAAGGTCTCTGTGCGGCAACGAGACCTCGTCGAACTCGATTTTCGTCGGCAGACATCTCTCTCAACTGTACTTTACGGCGAACGGCGAATCGGAGTGAAGCGATTAAAAGTGCTGAAAATAGCAAATACATAATGCAGAACGGAGATTGAATTAACAGTGCGCAAAACGTGCAAAATGTGCCGAACGAGGTACAGCACAATCTTACTCTGGAACAAAATAACCCACCGCTGCTATACCAGCAACTGCCCCCGGTTAATGAGGCAGTGCCCCAGCCCGCCTTAGAAAACTGGCGGCAACAACTTCGCTTGCTCTTTAGCAAGAATTTATAGTTACCCGAAATTTCCGGCCAAGATCATGAAGATCCGGAAGTCTTCATGCGCGGCTGTGCAGAGGCTTTTAACGCGCATCATATGGAATTACACTCGCGCGTACGAATCGCATCTCGCGTGTTAAAAGATGACGCTGCCCGTTGGTACACAACGTATAAAAACTTAAATATTACGTGGGATAAATTTTGTGAGCTTATTCGGAATCGCTACGCATCTCAAAGCGTTTTAATGAAGCTGTCCGCGAAATTATATGGTCAAGCGCAAAGTGAAAAAGAGAGCACGTCGATGTTTCTCGAACAGAGACACATGCTTGCACGTCAATTTTTCCCTAACGCGCCAAAAAATCAAATTATGGGGATATTAATCGAAACCGTTCGCCCGTCTGTAACAAAATTATTGCGCAATACAACCTTCGAAACGGTCGAAAATTTGATCTCGCGATCTGTGCATATCGATAGTGACGAATTGGAAAAGCGCAACAGTGCCAATGCTTTTATATAGTTGCACCACGTGTCAAGTAAATAAAGCCACGAAACCCATTTCAAAAGGTGAAGAACGCGCGCGACAGCCGACCGCGCCATGGGAAACTATAGCCACTGACCTTATAGGTCCCTATCCGCGAACTGCACGCGGAAAACGATTTGTTTTAGTAGCCACGGATATAATATCCCGCTGGATCGAGGCGTTTTCAGTTTCGAGCTCAGAGCCATCATGACAAAAAGTATGCCTAGAAGTATGGAAAAAAGGTATGGCAGAAAGTATGCCTAGAAGTGTGGACAAATGTATGGCAGAAAGTAAGCCTAGAAGTATGGAAAAAGGTATAGCAGAAAGTATACCTACAATTATGGAAAGAAGTATAGTAGAAAGTATGCCGAGAAGTATGTCGAATAGGACCGATATAAGTCGTGGAGATGGTATCAATAAAAATTATCATTAACGTATTCATGTATGTACTAGCAGAGTTGATCTTAGAGCGTGTAAGCCTAGGGTCACTGAACATTGCGTCCAGGAAATTGGCTCCTCCATAGTTCTTTGTGTTTAGGGATGGAATTCGATCAGACTCTACGACTAGGTACATAGAGTCGTTGAACATTGTGACCAGGTAATTCGCTCCATAGTTTTTTGTGTCTAGCTAGGGAATTCTGTCACACTCGACGTCTGCGTGCATAGGTGCGAATGTTATTACAAAGTTAAATTTGCTCAGTGGCTCAAATTGAGCAATTTAATTGTCTACCTTTGAAAAAATAATTATGTCGGTTCGTACTCTACTTGGTTCTCGAGCTTCTAATAATTATTTTAACTGACAGATAAAGATCATTATAAGCTCTACTATTTTACTATTAAAGTAAGTAAAACTTTTCGTTTAGTTATAATATCTATTACTTATAACTGAATTATTATATATTATTTTATTGAGATTGAAAATAATAATTCAACGCTGAAAATATTCATCTACCATCTATTATCTTTCATCTCAATTGTCGATTTCAACAAAATGTCGAAACAACATTCTGGACAGTTCGTATTCTCTGTAACCTTAAAAACCCTTTTTCCGAGATCATCCAGTGAAGTTGCCGCACTCCGCCCGTTAACGTGACGCGATGAGCTGTACTTGAGCGGTCATTTTAGTTTCGTACTTCCGTCAACGACGATGAGTAATAAATATTTCTAATATTTATTACGAAAGGATAAAAATATTTTCGCTAACCAAAAACTATTATTTCGACTTATTTTTAGCCTGTGTACAAGAATATGGCAGAAATATTCGCTAAAAAAAATTTATCGGAAAATTATTTTTTTATCTTTTCAACCGAATATTTTATATTAATTCTGGCTATACCATTAAATTCTACTGACAAAATAACGTCGAATTAGACCTGCTACGCTATTATTTTTTCGATCCAGTTCCGAATAAATTGATTCCAAGAGTGACACGCGTCTGTATTGTTACGGTATATGGAAAGGCTCTAGCCAGGTAAGCATGTCAACCAGGCCCCTTCCTCGATTTTTTTTTTTTTTTTTGATATAGAACATTATTTGGAACATTTATCGGGTATGGAATAACCGACCGCTCACGAGTGCATCCAATGACTATGTTCAAGTCGCCAGGGCAAAATTTCGTGTCAAAACTTGCCCAATTAAGTCGGAAGACTTACTTAACTTTCCTCGCGCAGTCGGTCGCCACGAGTATACATTTTGTTCCGTAAATTTCTCCATTAATGCATGCCCAGAATTTGTCTGCTCAACTATTTGCAAATAATCATCGAAAAAGTTAGGTGCATGAATGAATTATGGAAATAATTTTTACTTTTATGAAAGGTCTGGTTATGTACTAATTTCTTTTTTTATACTTTCACAGAATAAGATAATTAATATGAATACGTCAAATGTCAGTACAAAATTATGGGAAGCCATAGATGAGAAGAACAAATTATATATTCAAAGGTATCATAGAAATAAATTATAATGCATAAAAAGTGGATTTATTTTCAATATGAATTTCCATAAACATTTCTACATTTAAAAACAATTATATCAAAATACAATTTTAATATCCTTTTCCGAATCGAATTGTTTTTATTTTCTGATGCCTAATAGAATTTAATCGTTTGCAATTTATTTTTAACATAGAAATTCAAATTAAGAGTCACATTTACAATCTATTCGACAATTTATTGATTGGAACGTCTTTATCAACTTTACCTTCAAGTAAGGGAGCTAAATTAATTTTTAAATTCATTGTCTTTTGATGCTTTAAGGGGGTATTATCCCTATAGGCTGTATTTTCCTATATTCACCTGAAATTTAAAAAAACCAATGCATTAATTACATTTAAAACAATATATATAATATATTTGACTATAATTTATGCCAATTTTAATATGAAAAATCAAATAATTTCATGGGAACTTGCTAACATTACTTCATCAACATATTCTGGCCACGCGCAGGATATGTACCAAACCACATGATGGATTTTGCTCTATAATGTTTCAAAATGTCTGTAAAAGACTACTTGAGGACGTTGTTTATATAGCCAAGAAATATGACCTAGAATTTTCTGAAAAAAAAAAAAATACTGCTCGATAAGCAAAAAAGAATTCTTAAATTTCTACCATTTTTCATGTTTACAATGATACTTACACGTTAATTGGCATTTTGGTTAATATAAATAGCGGTAGGTCCTCCAGTATGTTATTACAAACATTTTAAGACCTCATATGTGAAAATCGATCCAATAGTTCCTCCAGGATCCTGCGCGTAGACTCTAAAAACATATAAAGGAGATAAATCAATTTAAAGATAAATATTAACATGATGCTTAATATATTTAATATACTGTGACGTCCGATGTATAGAATAGAATATAAATGTAAATTAAATTATAAGAAAAATAGAATAAGTAGAAATGAATATAAGATAAGCAGAAAAGGATATTAAATACGACGAAATGAGAATAAAATTCCAAGGAAAGAGGACTAATTTCCATGAAGCAAGCAGAAATGGAAACCCAAGTCTAGCCGGCATCATATTATAAAAGCAGCACTAGCTCAGAGACAATGTAGAGGCGATAGCAGAATATATACATTTAATATCACATATCTTTGCTCTTTTCTGTCATCGTCTCTCCTCTCATTTTTTCACTCACTAATATGCGAATTGGAGAAGCGGACGCATTGCGCGGCGGCCGATCTATCGCTTAAAGGAAACCCTGTCATCTGGAGTACTCGTTTGAGCCATTGTGCGCTCCCGGCAAGTACAGATTGGTACGGGTTAGTACTAAAACCACTAAAACTAACTGAATGAGTAACAGCATTTTCTTCCTCTTTAGATAGCAGCCAATGAGTGCATGTTATTCGCGAAGAGGAAGAAAGTAAATATTGTTACCTGAGCCTGCGAGAATACAATAAATCAATGTGCATTTGTTGTGGGGCAGCGAGCGCAGGTAAACAATAACAAAGCGCTGAGAGCTAATATAGCAGTCATTGCGTATTACTATATTCGGCTCCGCGCGGGGTTTTTATAAACACACTTGTCTGACATTTAGATGTGACGACCAATGTGTGTTGTTATGTCAGAATGAACGACAAATATTTGGGTGGATAAATAGAACGCCTAATTCGAGTCCAAAATAACCCGTGATTGCACACGTAAAGTGTGCACGACACAATATTGGCACCCGAACAGGGACTCGAAAGGCGTTTTTTAGTAACTACTCAGTTGTGTTTTTTACCCGCGAATGAAAAGCGCGTTTAAATAAAACAAAATGATTCCCGCGTATCATGACGGATTATTTGAACAGCACATGGACACGGAGATCCACCAATTGCATTCTTATGTCGATGAAATAGATCAGGCTATGGAATGGGTTGAGAATGGAGTTATCCAGTGTAAAAGTGAACTGCAAACCCAGTCATCATTAATTGAAGCAATGCAGGTTCAATTAGACGTTCAAAATCGGGAAATATTAAAATTAAAGGAACAAAATAACTTATTACAAAAATTCTTGATAATTATGGAGAATAAAATTCGTGTACAAACACAGCGATTAACGGCGCAAGTAGAGTTGATTGAGTCGGTGATTAGTGAATGCACGACAAAGATGGGAAAATTACCCCTAGTGTAAACAATAATACCCAAAAAATAAAAAATTAAGATATTAATGAAATCTAGGTTGAAAAAATCGTAATCGTTGATACCCTACCAGTTGAAAAAAAAATATCGCTAAAGCTAAGTAAAAATAGATTTAGCCCGAAAATAAATTCTAAATTCGTTAATTTAAAAATAAAAATAAACAAAATGTCGAATAAACAACGTCGGTCTAGCGAATGCTTCAAGCATATGTGAAGCATAGATAAAGATACGGAGCACAAAACTTCTGAAGAAAGGATAATTGAGTGGGCAGAGACAGTAACGCGGGAATTGCAATTTCTAGACGAGAGACAAAACACTTTTGACAGTAAATTATCAAAAATTTTTGACCCAAATGCGTCTCCTCGCACTCAAGTAGTTCAAGTAGAAGTAATAAATCGCGATTTATCGGATAGAATTGATTGTTTAAGTAGAAAATTAGAAGAATGCATAAACAATATCAATTCATTAAATGACAAAGTAACCGAGTTGAATAAAGAAAACGAAGAACTAAACACTGTAAATGCGGGATTAACGCGTACAGTAAATGATATTCTCGAAAACGTGGTAGTTTCAAAAGATTTATCAGCTTTAAAAGAATATTGTATCAGCCAAATAGATCAAGTTGTTGATATAAATAAAAGCGATATCGACAATATTCGCGAATTATGCGAAAAGAAAAACAAAATTTGCCAAAATTTAAAGGTTATAAAAATTAGTGACCTATTAAATTTCTAACAGAGTTGCAAAAATATTTGAATCTAATGAAACCTGATGAGAATGAGTTAACCTGCGTTATTTCGCAAGCGTTAGAAGGGTCAGCTCAAGAATGGTAATTTCTCCAACAGGATGAGGTTATTGATTTTAATGATTTTGAAAACCGATTTAAAGAGCGGTATTGGAACGCGAGTATTCAGCGTAATAATAAAAGAAAAATAGAATTTAACGAATACCATCCTGGGGGAAAAATGAATCAAGTAAATTATGCAACATATATATTTTTGGACTCGCAAAAGAAATAGACGCGGATTACGAAGAATCTGAAATTGTGAGAAAAATAATACAGCATTGTGATCGCGACATAAGAATAAATTTAATCACCCAGCGAATTAACAATAAAAGCGATTTGTTTTGTATATTGGCTGAATATGACGCTGAATATGACGCTGATGAAGCAAAAAGTAAACAAACTGAGCGTGTCAATATTTACAAAGCAAATCAAAACAAAACCGAGCATTTAAAATTTAAAGACACAAATAATTCACAAAATCGCTATATTCCGAGACAAGACTATAAGGGGGGCAGCGATACAAAAAAAAATAAATGCAATGCAATTAAATGGAAACGCGAATAAACGCGAGCATAACAATTATAAGTAACCAAATAAAAATGAAGCTCCAAAAACCCGGTTTAATCAGAGTCAAAAATTCCGGAATTTTGATAAAAACTTTAAGAGTCATAAACAACGTGAACATCACGTAGACTCGATAAATTTAGACGACGAAGCTGAACTAGATAAGTTATTATTAACAATAAACGAGGAGTCGGAAAACTGATGGCAGTCGTAAATGGTGATGAACGAACTGAAGCAATTCAGAACGATAATAGTTTACAAATAGCATCAATTTTTGAGGATCCGCGAGGCGAATTAAGATATGATATATAGCCAGAAGGAGTAAATTCAAAAATTACATTATGTCCTGAAATCGAAATAAAAATAGAAGGAATAAAAGTAAATGCCTTAATCGATACAGGAAGCGAAATAACATGTTTATCAGAAGAGTTTTATTTTAATAACATTAAGGGATTGAAGGATAAACCGAAATTACCTATAAACGGTGAAGTTATAAAAGGTGCTACGGGAGCAAAATCAAGTTATTTAAAAATACAAACGTTGTTAAATACAAATGTCGGAAATGCGGAAACTGCTATAATTTATATAGTAGTTCCAAAATTAATTAGAGATTGTATCATTGGATACGATACTCTGAAATCTTTACAAATGCTGATAGACACTAGATTTAATGAAATAAGATTATCTATAAATGAAAATTATGAAAATATACCGTACACAGACGTAACTTTAAACTCAGAAAAGTATAACGTTATGTAAGTAGAATTGAAAGAAAACTTTGAAGAAGATTTCCAAAATGATTATAATCGAGAAAAAGAAATCGAAATCATGAATTTGGAATACGATAACTCGCATGCTAT
Organism: Megastigmus stigmatizans; assembly: GCA_900490015.1. Taxonomy (NCBI): domain Eukaryota; kingdom Metazoa; phylum Arthropoda; class Insecta; order Hymenoptera; family Megastigmidae; genus Megastigmus; species Megastigmus stigmatizans. Next base: position 8,235 of record UELV01105781.1, read on the forward strand.
TTCGGAGCACGAAATACACGAGAAAATAGAATCGTACCAAAATATAAATGAAAGTCATAAAGTAAAATTAATTAATCTTATCATGCAGTATAAAATCATATTTGAAAAGAGACCTGGAGCATTATTAAATTATGAGCATACGCTAAATCTTAAGGATGAAGATCCAATTTTTTTCTAAACCTTACCCGGTACCACTAGCTTATCGTGACAAAGTTAAAATTGAGATAGATAAAATGTTAAAAATGGGTGTATTAAGGCGATCAAATAGCCAGTACATAAACCCGATAGTTATCGTGAAAACGAAAGATGGATCAGTTCGTTTATGTTTAGACGCTCGAAAATTAAATGAGAAATTAGTGAACGATTATGACGCGCCTCCTGGCGCGGAAGAAATATTCGCAAGATGCAAAAATAAAAATGTTATGAGTACATTAGATTTAACAAGTAGCTATTGGCAGATTCCATTAGCCGAAAAAAGTAAAAAAATTACTGCTTTTATGTGCGATAATAGAGTTTACGAATCTAATGTAGCAGCATTTGGTATAAAAACTAGTAGCGCAGCACTCATTAGAGGTCTAGACGAAGCCATTTACGACTTAGATGATTTTCTAATAGCTTTTATAGACAATTTGTTTATTGTGTCAGAAAGTTTTGAGCAACATTTAGGACACTTAAAAAAATTATTTGAAAGATGTTTGAAACATAACTTACGATTAAACTTTAAAAAATCAAATTTCGTTCAAAACGAAGTTCACCTTTTAGAACATATAGTGTCCGCAAACGGATTAAAACCGGAACCAGGCAAAATTAAATCGATAAAAGATTTTAAAATTCCAAGGAGTATAAAAGAATTACAAGCTTTTTTAGGGTTCTTAAATTTTTATACGAAATTTGTAAGAAATTATTCTGAACACACAATTCTATTAATAAAATTGTTAAAAAAAGGAACTAAATTTAAATGGGAAAACGAACAACAATTAGCATTTGACAACATAAAGAAATTATTTGATGAAAATATTATTCTACAATTCACAGACCCGAATAAACCATACATATTGACTACAGATGCAAGTGACTTTGCAATAGCGGCAATATTGTCACAAGTAAACAAAAGCGGTGGAGAAGAAATAATAACATTTGTAAGCCGATCTTTAATAGGCAGCGAAAGCGCGTATTTCACAACAGAAAAAGAAATGTTAGCCATCATATGGGCAATATCAAGATAAGACACGTATTTGAGGAGGGTAGAGAAAATAATTGTGCGCACAGATCACGAAGCTCAGACTTTCCTAAAAAATTGTAAATTCTGTAACGCTAGATTACGTCGATGGAATTTGTCGATTCAAGACTATAATATCGAAACGGAATACCTGCCAGGAAAGAAAAATACTGTAGCGGATTATTTGAGCAGGTAGAAATGTAATCAAAACGAGTATAAAAGCAAAGACTCGGAAATAAACATCGCGACAATGTTTACAATTGCGCCGAGTAGAAAATTAATAAAACAATGTACAGATTTAAAGGGGTTACAGGTACGCGACGAATATATATAAAAAGTTATTACAAGATTGAACGAAAATGAACCAAAAATAAAAAATAGGTTCGAAATAAAAAACGATTTATTATGTAAAATTAGATTAGGGAATTATAAAATAGTTTTGCCAGAGGCTATTATCGAAAATATAATTATAGAGACGCATGAAATGTACGGTCACGTAGGACCAAAAAAAATATATTTAATTTTAATGGAGAGATTTTTTGCTCCGAAGTTAAGGAAAAAAATACAATCTATATTAAAAAAATGCGACACGTGTCAGAGAAATAAATACTTTATCATTGAATATAATGAACTAGTACAACCTATACTGGTAAATGCGCCAAATGAATTATCATCAATAGATTTTTATGGGCCGTTACCAACGTCAACAGCAGGTATAAAATACATTTTTACGACGTTAGATGTCTTCTCGAAATTCGTGGTTTTTTGCGCAATTAAAAATGCAACAACAACAACAACAGTAATTAATAAAATAGTTAATGATTATATAGAAAAATATGGGAAGCCAAAAGCGATAATTTCTGATCATGGAACACAGTTTACGGCGAAAAAATGCACTGAAAAATTAAGCGAATTATCAATAAAACCAATTTTTTCATCAGTAAGACATCCGCAAAGTAACAGTGTTGAACGAGTACATAGGGAGTTAGGAAGATTTTTTAGAACTATGGTGGGTGAGAAACATTCTGGATGGACGAGATATTATATATTAAATGAAACATATCATGAGACTACGGGTTACACACCATCAGAATTACACTTAAAACAAAAGCCAAAACGGTTCTGGGGAAAATATTTTAATTTGCCAGAAATAGACAAGACTAATATAGAAAGAAAAATATTTATTGCACGAGAAAAAATGCACGGAAAGATTGTTAAGCGAGCAGAAAGACGAAATGCGCAACGGAAACATTATATATTGAATATAGGCGACAAACTATTGTTAAAAGCGAGTAACGTTTCGGACGCTCAAGAGAGTAAGATTGCGAAATTTTTTAGCGTATACGAAGGTCCATACCTAATATCGAGAAAATTAAATGTAGACACGTAAATGTTAATTATCAAAGATACAAAAAAGGAGAGAGGAAAATTTCATATATCGAATCTTAAGCCTTATTACTGCGAATAAACAAATATAATTGTAAATTCAATTGAAAGGGAAATCATCATACTAGGAAATTTATAAAATCAAAATAAAAACAAAAGGAGCACGTATATAAATTTAAATGGATTGGCCTAGGTAAACTGAATTCAACATCAGTCGTTTGAAAATTGTCAAACAATAAAGCTGGATAAATCTACTCAGACCGAAGTCATCGGAAAGTGTAATGCGGCGACGCAATGTGATGGATTAGAAGATGGAACAGTGTGGCAGCGAGTGCACATTGAGTGAGAAAGAGTGGTACCAGTGCGGAAAATCAAGTGGTATTCAGGTTTTGGTAAATTTAAACAAGGGAAATATACGCAAACCAAGATCATTAGCCACGTAAAAGAGACTCAAACCACAACCACATCATCAAAGACTAGAAAGAGGAGGGCACCATCGACAAAAGCAAGGTACGCCAAGAAGCTGAGGAAAATAGACGAAAAGATAAGTGACGTCCAGCGGGAAATAAAAAATGCAGAACACCAGAAAATTGAAACGGAGACAGAAGCAGATCATCCGAACGAAATGGATAAGCTGCTCGTCGAATTAAAAACTCTAAGCGAAGGTCAGGACCACATGGACCCCGACGAATGGGTGAATTTCCTGGCAGCAGAGGATCCTGAAAAGCAACTAGAACAACTGACGATCGATGAATTAGAAGCCTGGGCTCAGTCAATTTAAGTTTTTTTTTTATCTCTACTCCAATATTAAATTTTAAACAAAAATAAGTTTCTAAAAAGAAGTGAATAAATCATGATTTTTTTTTAAATTGAATAGTTTTTTTTCTTTGCAAAAAAATTGTTTGTGTTTTTGTCCGTTGGTAAAATAAAACTAAAAATTGTTTTTTCGTTGCTGCGTTGATTCCTTTAAAAAAATTTTAATTTTATTTGGGGGCGATGTGACGTCCGATATATAGAATAGAATATAAATGTAAATTAAATTATAAGAAAAATAGAATAAGTAGAAATGAATATAAGATAAGCAGAAAAGGATATTAACCTTTAGAGTGCTGGGATTTGAGAAATTTCAAAAGCCCCGTTTTTCTATGAAAAAGTGTTTCTACGAAGTTTGGTAGACAGAAGACAGATAGACCGAAGACAGATAGACAGAAGAAAGATAGGCACATGACAGATAGACAAAAGACAGATAGACAGAAGACAGATAGACAGAAAACAGATAGACACAAGACAGATTGACAGAAGACAGTTAGAGAGAACAAAGATAGACAGAAGACAGATAGACAGAAAATAGAGATACCGAAGTTTGGTAGACAGAAGTAAGGTAGGCACAAGACAAATACACAGAAGACAGATAGACAGTAGACAGATAGACAGTAGACAGGTAGGCAGAAGACAGATAGAGAGAAGACAGATAGACACAAGACAGATAGACAGAAGACAGATATACAGAAGACATATAGAGAGAAAAAAGATAGCCAGAAGACAGATAGAAAGATAGACGGAAGACGGATAGATAGAAGACAGATAGACAGAAGACAGATAGACAGAAGAAAGATATACAGAAGAAAGATTGGCACAAGACAGAGAGACCGAAGCTTTGTAGACAGAAGACAGATAGACCGAAGACAGATAGACAGAAGAAAGATAGGCACATGACAGATAGACAAAAGACAGATAGACAGAAGACAGATAGACAGAAAACAGATAGACACAAGACAGATAGAAAGAAGACAGTTAGAGAGAACAAGTCTTTGGCAGATCGGGGCATGACGCCTCCAGGCGTCATCCCGGCCCGGTACGGTAATGCGCATGGTAATTTTTTTTTCTTTTTCGTAAAAAACATTTAGAAGATTTCCCAGGCCTCAAAAATGTTT
>UELV01105783.1:0-13829 GCA_900490015.1 Megastigmus stigmatizans
TCTTGAAACAGCTTGTACCACTTATACACATTTTTTTTACTCATAGTAGACTCTCCGTATGCCACTGTCAACATTTCAAGAGTTTTAGAGCACTTGATTCCATTTTTTACACAAAATTTAATGCAAATTCTTTGCTCCATTTTTTCGATAGCAGAAAATCGTAGAGCACAACAAAAACTTCTAACCTCTTATGCCTCTCAAAAACAAACAAGAAATTGTATATACTTGAAACTGTGAATATATGATCGTGACGAGTGTACCAATACAAAAAAAAAAAAAAAATGAAATTCGGATGTACGTAGCGGGCTACCCGCGAAATTTAAAAAGTCACCTTACTTTTTGAACACCCCTCGTATAACGAGCCTGAAGTATAGTATATCGCGTTAAAGTTCCTTCGGCAACTTCGTTATGCCGCGTTGTCAGTTACCGAAGATTTTTAACCATTACATTTTCTTTCTCTCGGTACGTGCATCTATATATTATACATTTCCGTGAAAAACTAACTTATGTACATTGCGAGAGCATTATTAAATTAATAATGAATTTGATATTGACGGGATCGTTGTAAATCCGGCGGGCGGGGGGAGGGAACAAAAGCGGTATGTTTTTCATTTTGTGGATGTTCGAACGGCTCTCGAGAGAATAATGTAATATATATCGTGTTTAATATTTTATTAAATTTACTATTTCCCTGCAGCATTGTTGACTAATTAATTCGAACCTGCTTCCCGTATATTTATGCCCGAGTGCTTTTGTTCTGCGTTAAACTTTAATTTATAAATTTAATCTCGTGAGCAACTTTTAATATTACCATTAAGCATCTTTTCGCAAACTCGGTATAAAAGCGCAGTTAATCACTGGTTTATTATCCCTGGTGGAAATCGAATCCACTTACTAACTAGGAAATTCATTATTCGGGTATTTAATGGAGTAAAAATGGTCCAACACCTAACCTCGAAATTTTAAATTCAGATATACTGTCGTTTTTGAGCTTGTTATGTAATATATTTATTAAATACCTTAATTAATGATATTGCAATATATAGACACACTGGTTTTAGATGCATAGGTAAGATGTTAAGTTAATTATTTAAATCTGCCTAGGTTTATTTACGAACGTTAGCTATAAAAAATGGGAACGCCATATTTACGAGTGAAAGAGACAGAATCTCAGTCAACTATAATAAAAATAATAATATTAATTTACAGAGTATTTATTATAGATGCATCTAAAACCGAAACTGCTATATAAGAAATTTATAAACTAATGATTTCAATATATTACATATTTCAAGTAAATTTTGGGATTACGTAATATCTGTGTCCATTTCATGAAATACCTGAATAATACGAGAAAAAACGTTTCTTCCCAAGAAAAGAAATAACTAGCCATTTGTCCTAGCCATTTACTACTTTTCTGACTAATTTCAACATTTGAATTTCTACCAGAGTTAATACGTTATTCATATGATAATATTCAATTTATCATGTTTTACAGTATCAGTTGGTATGAATGAAGAAAGTTCGGAAACAACAAAAGCCAAACTGAAATTCTAAGTTGGTATAACGCGCCTCGAGTGCGCGGCGCGGAAATATTTTGTTGCTGAACATGTTACAAGGGATAGCAGTGCTAATGCTAATGAGGTAAAAGTCATTTGTTGTGCAAATGAATATAGAATGGGAAGTTGAACATAATGGGTGGAGTGATTTAAAGTACAAAGATATTTACGTTTCTTCCTCGTTGAGAGTAAACGAAAATTTCAATTTTCCATTGCATTTTGTAAATCGCAACAGAAAATCGCGCTACTAATTTTCATTAGCTCTATGCATCAGAAACTTCAATATTTAACGTTCCGAGTATATCAGATTTTATATTAGCTTCGAATTAATTTTTAAATGTAAAATATTGAGTACTCAAGCAAAACTTTGTCAGTATTTAAATCTATGTTATACTTTCTAAAAGTATCGAAATTTCTTCTTTTCAGCTTTTATCACGATTCTAAACAAGAAAAGCTGCTTCACAAACGATTTACGATCCAGTAAAGATAAGTTCCATCGTTCTAAATAATAATCACATTAGCATTAATGAACTGCAAATAGCCCTTTTATCGTAAGTTTCACGGCGAAACTGCATCGGTCGCGTCGTACACATCAAGTGCAAAAAAAGAAAAAGAAAGAAAAAAGAAAAACTCGACATCACGACTGTCTATAACTCGAGATGATGCATTTACCTAAGCCCGAAACTTGCCCCTAAACGAAGTTCTGGATTATGCATTTATGTAAATCGGGATGCGCGCGAGCGGCGTCGTTTCTGTCGCAAGTCTCAGCTCTCGGCCGCGTATATGTAAATTTCCCATGCTATGCACCGCGTATATTCGCCCTTTCCACACACATACAAACAACATATATACACATAAACATCCGATTTATCTTAGATATATATATATAAATGAAGGAGTTTCTGTTCTTACCAGTGCGTATCTGGGCTCGTTCTGGTAGATGGTGCCGACTCGCGTCCAATTGAATTGCGCTAGTAGAGCGAAGCGAGGCGCGTTGAAGGCATTCTCCGACGGCACTATCCTGAAGAAGTTCGGAAAGCTGTCGCTGGTGAACATCGGATGCGTGTCCGCGTAGCTGAGCTGCAACGAGTAAAACGACCGAGAGGGCGATCATTCATCTGTTCTATATCATATATAAACTGCTGCACCGCGCTCAATGATTTATTTGCTTATTTATTGCCGACCGGTGAACAATGGACTTGTGAAGGCTGTAAACAATAGCCGCGGTAGCAGGTAAGTATGGACGAGGAGGAATATATAGCGGGTGAAGGGGGGTGGGATTGGGGGCGGGTTTTTTTTCCCTCTCTTAACTCGCGGGCTCTCTGCGTGGCCTCACGAAACTATTTTCTCTGAATGGCTTTGTAATCTTCCTTTCTCCGTGTGAATGAATACCGAGGCGGCAGCTCTCTCCCTCTCTCTCTCTCTCTCTCTCTCTCTCTCCTCTCCTCAGTCTCTCTTGGGCCGCGCGGAACAAAGCCGGATCGTATCGCGGCTGGCCGTAAATCTCAGAAGTAAATTACTGAAAAACTTTTATTTTAGATGCTTCTTCTTTTTTGTTGGTGCGCTGGCCGCTCCGCGGTCGCTATGACCACCAGACGCGTTTCTTCCCTCTCGCGGGGAGTTTTATTTTATTCTCCGTTATATACCTTATATATATATAGTAGTTTGTGTAGGTGTTGATGGACGTGCACGAGGTATTTTGGCGAGATAACCTACGAGAGGATTTTCATTCAATGTATTTCGAATTAAAAATTTCTAATCGACTGTTTTGCTCGTTGGATTATTTTGCGCTGTGGTATCTAGAGTAAGTGAAAAATACGGGTCGGAGATTGTTACATCGTGAATAATGGGGGGAACAAAAGTTGTTTATTCATATTGAAAATGAAATATTAAGCTTTGTGCGTAGGTTTGGTGGGACAAGAGTTTTATGCGTGAAAAGTTGGAAAAAAAGTACGTCATCGTCCGTTTTAATTGCGCGAACAGAAAAACGTGATGTGTACTGGGACATCATCTGCGTGATAAATCGACGCGGAAAATTTTTTGCGATTCAGCAGCTTTTTCCGCATTTTCATCTTTTTTACATTTTTTTTAAATTTTCCCTTCTACGGAGTCATATTTTTTTTCTGTAACTGAATATGGTAATTTAACGGTTTGATAAAGTCGTACGATCGCAAGAGGCGATAAATGCAAAAATGTAAATATACCCAAATAAAGGGGTATATAAAGACACTCATTAATTCCGCATCGGCATGGACTTTTCAATTAATTTCGAAGTACCCTCTCATTATCATTTTCGTAGCGAAACAATTGTACAGCGATCAAAATCGTCGGTGCGCTGCAGACCAGAGAATCCTCGCAAGTCTCCGCAATACAAATGGCGCAACTCGCGGTGGAACAATGGGGCCGAAGATTAAATCACACTTTCTAAATTACCGGAGGCTTTTCCGTAAATAATAATCACCCCGCGCGCGTGCTCCCATCTCCGGCCACTCTTGTTTTATGAATTTACACATAATTCCGAGTAATAAATTCAATGTAAAAATAATTTGCAGCCCCAGTCCCGGGCATAAATCCCGGTTATTGTGCCGCTACTCTTCTCTCAGCCAGAGGAAATTACTAAATAAATTCGCGCAACTTTTTACCTTTTCTTTTTTTTTTGTGCACGCGCGAGGGTTCACGATTCCTTAATGTTTCAACCCGAGATAAGGCCTTCCATTATTTTTTTAATGGCCGAATCAGACACAATGCCGAAAGGAGCAACTTTTTCACTTTTTCGCCGCAGAAATGGAGCTCGCGGAGAAGGGCAAATCTTTATTTTTACGACAACTCTTTAACTTTACAATTATTATATCAACGCGTACAGTAAGGAAAAAGGGGGTATAACGATAAATATAACAGTGAAATTCACTTCTGTTGAACTGAATTAGCCTGTTTTTCATTTGCCCTCGCAGTGTATAGATTTAGCGTCTGTAATAATTTAGATTTCCGCCAAAGCTTATATACACACCGACACAAAAAAAAAAGACACCCGATAAATATCCCTTCTGCCTCACCTTGAACGAATCCATTCGATTATCACTAGTGGCCAACCCATTTTCTCTTTCTCTCGCTCTCGTCTGCACCGGCTGTCCGCAGAATCGAAGCAAGCGTAACGGCAAACGGACCGAGTTTATTACGCAACAGAGACAGTGAGGGAAATCGCTCGCATGGCAGTGGTGCAACGCCGGGGTTGGCCACTGCTCCGAGTAATCAAAGTCTCTCTCTCTCTACTCTCGTCCCCGCCTGTGTGTGTGTGTGTGTGTGTGTGTGTGTAATTAGTCCGGCTGTCACGTGATAACAAGCCGCAACAATGTTTGCCGATATTTAAAACAGCCCATAGACACACTATGTGAAGTCTCGCTGTTCGGGGCTAAACACCTGATACCGTTTCTCTGTGTGTGTGTGTGTGCTTTCCTTAAAGTTCGCCGGAGTCCGGAATAGCTTGGCGGCTTGTTATCGAGAAGTTTGTCGGACTGTGGGTGTGGGTGGAGGGAAGCGCATGTTTTCAAGTGGCACTTTTCTAATCTCACGCTTCTCTGGGCTCTTTCTGGGCTCTTTTGTTTAGCTATGCGCTCGCGGAGGTCTTGTACTTATACCGACCGACACGCGATAGCAAGCCGAGAGATCACTCACCGTTGAATTGGATAAATGCATTGTTTCGCACGTGAGATGGGGGAAGTGTTTACATTTGGCGAATGGCTAAATTATTTATTAAAAATGTATATAATGGGAATACGGAATTATAAGTTTCGCTCGCGTTATTGAGTTATTAGTCTATCGAAGCTGATTGTATAGAAGTGTTTGATTAATTTAACCGAAGATGTTTTTAAGGAAACAAAGTGATTCGCTTGTGAACACTCAACGAAAATATCTATTTAAATGATCAACTTTCTTTCCCATATATGGAATTTCGAAAGGTTTCACCGTACCGCATGAATATATACTGTACAATAAGTTAGTAAAATGATTCGCAGTACACGAGAACTACACATTCGCTTTATACCAATATATATACCGTTGTCCGATTTGTTAATAAATTATAAAAAGTCGTTAAAGCCGCGGGACACAAGGTAATATATTCTTATAGAATACGCGCTCGCGTTATAATTTTTCTCTTTGAATAATTTATATATCCTGCTGCACGCGACTGTGCTTATGCATTTAAAATTATATACATAGGTATGTGTATATACGTACATCAGGCGCGCGGCATATATCGCGCAGCAGTGCGTTCATTTCGTATTTATTCTAGTGAGAGGAGCACCCCTGAATTTATGTATTATTAATAAATTTGTAGGATAATAATATCAAGGAGAAAGATGCCGCGGAAATGTACGGACATGCGGCCTAACGATTTCAAAATATAATACACACACTTATATATATATATAATTTTGTCGCACATTATTACAAGGAACTAAAGCATAGATCTCTCGAACTTTGCACCGATAAGCAGCCACGTGGTCCGTGTTTAAAGTATATCGCACCGCCTAAACGATACTACTGTACATACGATTCACCTTTTGCTTAGAGATAATCGGGAGGGGATCGCGTGCAGCACACACAGGATAAGAATGGTCTATTCGCTGCAGCTTATACATACGATCCGATATACGTATATAGGCGAGTGTCTACTGCCATGCCGGTGCAGTGCGCCGCTTTAAGCAACAAGTATATAAGCACTAGAAAAGGCCTCGGATATATAGGCTGTGCGCGCGGGCTCAGCAGGCAGCTCGAGAGAATCGAGAACACGACCGAGCGACGAGACGGACAAAAGACGGCGAGGAGGAGGAGGAGGAGGACGGACTCGAGGAGGGCTCGAAACTTCATAAGCACTTGCCTCAACCTTTTCATATATATATATACATGGATTTGCTTACATACTTTTATTTCGTACTTTTTTGTGGGCCAATACGGGGGACGCATACCATATGTTACAGGGTTATCGAACGATAATATTACTCTGCGCTAATTGGAAAATTGAATGTATTTCGTTTGTTGAATTGATATTATTGTTCGAAAAGTATTATCTTTGCAATATAATTGTTTGAATTTTCGAATAGGTACATATCAACGGTATACCATTTAAAAAGTAAAATCCCTCCGAAAAGCAATAACAACAAAATACTTTTCGCGAGAAATTCATGAATATATTCCCAAACGATATAACTTTGAAAATACTCATTTCCCAGATTAAAATTCCATTTTACAATTTTCACATTCATCGAGCAATTGTACGATAAATAATATACGTAATAGAGGATCGCGCAATAAAAAGCAATATTCATCGACATGGCGTTTGACGTCCCCAAAGCTCATTTGGCAATAATAGCAAGTAATTCGACAGTAATACCAAGAGAGAGAGAGAGAGAGAGAGAGAGAGAGAGAGAGAGAGAGAGAAAGAGAATCTTCCATACCCCTTTAATACATACGAGAAAGCCCCGCGCCTTTTCAGTGTAATACACGTGTATAGGTAAAGCCGCGTGGCCGCGATAGGCATTACTTGCCAATTTCACGATAAATTACACGCCTCGTTGATTTTCTTCTAATCGCAGTCCCATGAGCAAGTCTATATATATATATATATATACGTTTCCGGTTGGCCCCTAGACTCGTTTCGTCGACTGCCTGGATTATAGTCCCTCTCCACGAGAGCTCCGTCGTTAATCCTTTCGCTTCCAAATGTACTGTACGTATATATAGCTGTGTGTGCACAGACTACCGGATACACGTGTATGTGTGTGTGTGTGTGTGTATAGAGTAGCGCGCTTTGACCAGAAACTATTTCTCCGTCGTTTTCTGCTTCGACGAGCAGCAGCTGCTCTTTCTCTCTCTCTCTGTATACTTTCAATTTCGTTGATATTTATACGTGTAGGAAATCCGCGGCCTTTTTTCTTTGCCTCGCGTTCGGTGCCATGTCTTTGATGGCAGCTCGCGATTACAGGAATTAGATTTCCCCGTTGATTTGCGTCGCGATATTATATATATATATATATATGCGGTTATGGTCTAATGGATCGCGTCGCAGCAACATCTCGTGGGTATTCGATGCATCCGCGCGCGCGGAATTTCGAAACTTCGTTAATGAAGTAATATGGATGCTTTGAATGTTTCCCAAACATCCGGCTCTTTTGTGCCCCCTTCTTTGCGTCAAGTATACGTGAAGTATTCGTAGAAGGAAGCGTGTATACCTGACTAATTACGATATGCGACAATATCGATTGTTGAAAACGTAGAGCAGTTGGTAAGAGGCGAGGTTAGTTCGTATGTAGCAATTGATTTACTCCCTTTCAACCTGACAATTTCTTTTATTTTCTGAACAATACACGGAATTGTGGGTAAATAACACGTATATACACACTCTGGTGTCTTTGCTGCGGGACGTCGATGTTTGCGTTAGACTTCGTGGAAGCAAATAACCCGGTATATATATATTTACACCTGTATATATATTTACGCCGCGGGTGTGTATATATAAAAGTGTCACTCGAGGTTTTCCCTATATTGTGCATTTCGTAAAAGGAGATTTCTAGAGTTGAAATCCGACGTAAGCGACGTGTATGGCTGTGGTGTGATATTATAAACTGCAGGTGCGATAAATATTAAATCGGTATAGCTATTGCATGTATATGGTTGCAGGTGTGTGCGATCGAAGCTTCTGAATTTACCGATGTCCTAAGTCAACCTTGTTAATACTGGAAAATTTATAAATTGATTCCGGAGATATTGGATTTTTGCATATGCGATCGTATTGAAAAGTTTTCGCCAAGAGATCGACAAAGTTTTTTCCCAAGAGGAAGAATACGGAAGAAAATCCGTTACTACTGGTTCATTTATGCTATACCGTTTGTAATTAGATGAAACAATTTTAAGGATGACGAGTTCGCCACAACAGCATCGCTGTAATTGGAACTGCATATATCCTAGGAAAGTCGAGCGCAATAATAACGGCTTTGCTCCAAATTTAATGAATCCTTCATAATACCGAGAAGATGGAATAGGACCTGAGAATCATCGGCCATTTTATTCTGGCCGCCGAGCGCGAAAAACCTTAATTGACTTTGTATAAATCACTCCCGCTCACTGAATTCATTAGCATTTTAAGCGACGGACAGTCTCTCCCCTCATTTTGAGCGTTTTCCCTAGGAAACTTGGTCACTCGGTATATAACAGACCGGCGTTATCTCGGCTCTCGCCTAATTTTTTTTCCTCCTCCTCCTCTTCTCAATGCGCACGAAAAATATTTCCCTTTACTCGCTCGAGGTAACTCGAGGTTTACTTTTCCACTCCGCGGTAGGAAAAGTGGAGGTTAATTTTTTTTTCGACGCTTTTGCCCCAAAGAATAAGGTTCTATACCAGCTAAAAAGATATGTATATATATGTGTAGGCTTTTTCTCTTTCCGAGACTATAATAGCTTTTGTTTGTACAGGTCGCGGTTAGAGAGGAAGCGATTTTCCGTCCGTGCGAGCCTTTTTTAAAATTCGAAAGCTCCTAGAGGAGGGGGGGGGGAGGAGGAAGGAAAATGCTGCGCGCGGCGGCCATAAATCGAGAGGCCGCCGCCGTTGCGCGCAGGGAGAAACAAGAAGGCAGAAAGGGCCGCGTGTAATTGGCATTTTCCGCTGCGTATACGCCTTGTAAATCACTATTATATCGTTCGCGTGTATACCGCATTCGGTACACTGTAACGGCACATATACACAGAGTCTCGCGGGATGACATCGTGTGTGTGTGTGTGTATGTGTGTCCGGCGACGACGACGACACCACTTTGCGACGGTAAACCCTATTCAGCGCGAGAGAGCAAACAAATGTACAGGTGCAGGTGAGAGAGAGAGAGAGAGAGAGAGAGAGAGAGAGAGAGAGAGAGAGAGAGACCGGAATCGATTTCACCTCGAATTCCGCGAGTTTTACAATGGACTCGACTTTGAGAGTCGTGGCAGTCATATTATTTTCCACGTGATGTGTTTCACAGAGAGAGAGGGAGAGAGGGATTCGTGCGTTTCTCTCGCTCCCCTGCGCTATCATTAATTAATGAAGGATTAATTAGCACGCGTTCGCGGAGCACAGATGGATTAGCTTCTCTCGCTCTGGCCCCTCTTCTTCCTCCCAATCCGATTAGATTCTCTAGACTTCCCTTTAGCTGTACGATGATTTCTCCGTCTCTGCGCGTTCTTCAGTGTATATATGCACTTTAGTCCGATTTACTATTAAAGAGAGGGAAGAGTATATGGAAGGGGAATATAACGAAATAAAATGTTACACTTGTGGGCGATAACATGGTAAACATCGACGGTTGATTCTGTGCTGCACTCGGGGACGAAAGCCGTATTACAGCAGTTGGGCATTTGTTTTTTTGCTCTGCGTAGGACGCCGCGCGAGAAGTTTCGCCGCATTCATCGACTTTACGCGCAAAAATGCCGCGCAGTGAAAAAAAAAATTTCTTTCTATATCTTTACGTACGCCGAGAAGTATATACAATTCATTGCAAATACTTAATTTACAATTTTGATACAAGCGAAATTGGGTTGGAATTGCATTACCACTTAATTTTTCAAACCTCTGCATCAAATGTAGCTAAAATATCACTATTATGGTAAGCAGTACCTTACCAACCAAATTTCGCTTGTTTTAAGTTTGTAAATTAAGTATTTGTATTGGTTTAGAAATCATCATAAATATTGAGAAATCAGACTTCAAAGAGGACGATGAAAAAAAAGTACGTGCGGTAATTAAACATCTCGTTTTACCCCCCGCGCTGAAACAGAACTATATAGAACGAAGAAAAGGACGTATATATATATATATATATAAAACGCACGGAAATTCGCATAGATGAGAATTCGCCGAGAATCTCTCTGAATTATTGACAAACATTGATATTTCGTCGGCTGGCAGTGTATAACTGCGCCTCTCTCGCGCTAGCGCTACAGTTCTCGAATTAATACCAGGATAATGCCGCGTGAGCACCTCTAGCATCACCGAGAGTTACATGCAATTTTGAAACGAGCTGGAGGGCGGCGGTCGCGGGCGAAACCAACTCCACAGGTACACATATATACCATATAGGACTGACGATGATGGGGTTTGGCGAGAGCTTTCCTGCGCATATACATATACATACGGGATAGAGAGAGAGAGAGAGAGAGAGAGAGGGAGAGAGTGAGTCTGGTCTATGATTAAATTAAGATTGACTTAATGGCACAGAGCCGGTGCAGCTACTGGCGCTGCCGCTGCTACTACGCCGTGGGTTTTGTGTTTATTCATACATCGATACTCCGATGGATTCTAGTTTGACGCATTGCGTCGTACATTGTTGTGTTGTGCCCTGCTGCTGCTGCTGTGAAATGAAATTTCGCTAGGTACGTATATATAAGATTCGACTACCCCCCGTCATCGTCGCCAAATTGTTGCGATAATTCCTAGCTGAATTTGCCGTGTAGAGAGCCGTTCTTTCCGTGTTATCACGCCCCCCTCCCCTGTACTGCAGTTGCCTGGGAGTCTGGCTCGTGCGGCTTCGGCCCGTGAATTATTTATCATTGCATCGATTAAGTGAAATGTCATATTGGGGATAGGTAATGGGGCTGTAGTGGATGCTCTTTTTTGGGGTCAGATATTCCGGATGGGAGACCAGTGTGTTTTTTGGATTATTTATTCGAGATGTTTTTTGAGCGATGGTATTGGTGTTGGTTAGTTTGGTTCTGAACAGTTTTTCTTTTGCCGTTTGTACATTGAATTTTGTATTTATTAAGACGCGAAAGCAAGCGGAAGACGAGGTAGCGCCTCAAGTAGAAACATATGAGTTGCGTCAGACACAGTATGTATCGTACTATTTTAGAATTTTATGCTTTACGTATTAAGTACGATATAATGCTGTATTAATTAGTATTAATATTAATCGTGAAATATTTGGTTTATAAATCATAATCGTACAGGTACGTAACACAAAGAATACGCGTGTAGCAAAAACAAAATACTTCTAACCATCGGTTTTCCATTTCCTTTAGATATAGAAATTGGTTTGCTACGTATTCCCTGAGGACAGATTTTCTATATATCCGACGAGTATCTCCTTTATCCCATCTACGAAAAAAGCAGCTCTGACTTTCTATTGAATTATTTTTGTCTATCTGCAAGATTTTACATTTGACGTTAGAAATATATTTTATTATTACATCACTGTGTTGTGCAATACAATATTCTCTTATTGTATTATTTATCATTATGAGAATTATTTCGATGCTTATCAGCTCTACGACATTATTTCTATTTTAGTTGCGCAGAATGACTCGGTGTACAGGTCGATATCGGCGAGAGAGAGAGAGAGAGAGAGAAAGAGAGAGAGGGAAAAACTCGACAACCGTTAATTGGCCGAGTCGAAAATCTGTTTTTCGCGTCAAGAATAGAAACTGGCTGTTTAAGGATTTATCGGATTATGACCGGAACACCGATATTGGAATCACCTACTTTTCTTATAAAATGGCTCGATGCATCGGGTCTGCTTCTCTTTCCCCTTTTTTACATCAATTTCATTCAACTACAGACAACGGTTTTTAATTAAAATCAGATAAATGTTGTATACAATTTGAACTATCGATTTTAATTAAGAGCAGACGTATCGTTGTAAAGCAAAAAAGAAGAACAAAACAAAAAGGAAAGTAACAACGACACGGCTGAAATTCATTTTAGCCGATTTAATGGAAAAATGTCTTAATATCGCTTACAATATTGCTTACCTAAATAGCCCACTATCGTAAAAATTTGCCTTTCAAAATCTTTTACGCCACGCGGGCGATCGAGCCATCGCCGCGGCGCTCAATTTAAACAAAAAACGTAATAACGAATGCGCATAAGTTAACAGATCGACATTTAGAAGAGAAACTCTGAACCGCGAGTGAAATGTACTAAACAATAAGACGATACGAAAAGTCCAAGATGTTGGCATTTTACGGAAGTCGAGTATACGCAGGGTGCCATAAAACGACCGGTCGTACACGACTATATGGACGTTATACCAGGGCGCACCGCTGTCGCTTCGATGAATTCGGACGACCTTATACGACGATGCACCATAACCGTTATTTTTTCCCTCTTTCTGCCCGCCTGCGTGTTATATCCGACGGACATGTCTTCCGCATATAATATACGATGGTTTTAGGGTCAGCGCGCTGCATAAATGTCAGCGGCAACGCGTGTATAAGACGCTAGTTCGTCGCGTTTTCCGCGGAGAAGTAAGAAAAACCGCCCAGCCACGTAAGATTTACAAAACAATAGCTAGGGGGGAAGGACTAACGGGTGAAGTACATCCGTTGAGGCAGATGTATACCTTTCGATCGCGTCCGCACGTGTAAATAGGACAAATTGTTGGGAGCACAGAAACGGGCCGAGGATACGCCCTCCCCGAGGAGCTTGTGTCGTCGCATCGACCGGACTCGAAGTCGTACTACCGGCAGCCGAACGACTACACCGTGGTATTACCCTCCTATATACCTATATATATGTATAAGTCGACGCTGCGCGAGAGTATTCGATCTGCCAACATCTTCTCCTTCGCTACATTCCATTGCGCTATCTCGAGCTATCGAGGCTCTGTGTGTATAACAGTTGTTCTGCCGCGCGCGTGGAGTGCTACTCGACGATTGATTCCGATCTTCGTGCTCTTGCTTTTTCAGCCAACCGCTACTGTATATAGCTGCTTGTATTGGATTAGCCAACGGTGTCGCCGCGATCGTATTTGACTTTATGATATTGGGACTCGAGCTGTTGCGACACTGCGATATTCCGTCTTTCTTATCGGGACCACCGAATGCTGCACCGATTACGAATTGCCAAGTGTTGGTTAATTGTGCCATTGATTACGTCATTTTTTCCCAACGATATGTCGCAGCTAAAGTTGTATATATAGGCACGGCTAGACCTTTAATTGCGTCATATACGTGCAAGGCTAATTTCGTTATATACTGCACATTTCAGCCGGGTGAATCAATGTCGGCGGCGCGGTAAAAGCAGCCTGGCGTTTTTCACATATGCCGATATATATATATATATATATATAAATCTGGCGTGCTGGAGTCGTTTGATTGGAGGGGCTTTAGGAATATAATCAAGCGTTCACCCGCTGGTGAATGTTTTAAGGATACTCACTCGACATCTGCATTCGATTCGATTTGGAACGGCTCCACCGTCGCTAAGCTTTGAGCTATACCGGTGCGCATCGTGTGTATATATATATAT
>UELV01105801.1:0-10638 GCA_900490015.1 Megastigmus stigmatizans
TTTGGCACGAGTCTTCAGCAAGTAATGCCTCCAGTTCGGAATCTTCGAAAATTTTTTCTCTTCCGCCGCCATGCTGGTCCTCGACATCAAAATCACCGCTTTTAAAGCGTTGAAACCACTCACGACACGTTCTTTCACTAAGAGCAGCGTCACCGTAAGCACTTGAGAGCATTCGATGAGCCTCAGCCGCAGTTTTCTTCAAATGAAAGCAGAAAATCAACACTTCCCGCAAATGACGAGAATTTGGCTCGAAAACTGACATCTTCGATCGAGAATACACTTTTGATGCAAACACAAATTCACTTATGTGCTGCTATCGTTATGTTGACAGATGTCCAAGCTTACTGTATGAAATTTTTGACCTGCCTATTTCAACCGGCACTTACCGCTGCAGCCATCTATCGAAAAACGGCGGAAGCAAAGTTGTACACCTAATACATATACAGAATAGAATAGTTACGTCTGAATAAATTATGGCCCTGAGAAGGGCCGATGAGTCTTGAAAAAGACTGATTAGTTATAGTTTAGTCTCTGCTTGACTTTTTTCAAAACTTGAAGACTCTGGACCATGCGCAGTCGCAGACGTCGAATCACAGAGATAAATCTGGATGGTCCATTGTCGACGAGAGAACTGCATACAGTGAAGAAGCTCGGCTGAGAGTTGCGCTATTTATGCGGTTTGGCAGTGCTGCGCCGCAGCTTCGCTCCCCTCTCTATCTCTCTCTCTTGCTCACCGCAGGTTGATTGGACGTTCGTGTCCGAGTAGGGCAGTTGCACTATTTAGATGTTTGGCGATGCTGCACCGCTGCGCCACCGCTTCGCTTCCCCTCTCTATCTGTCTCCCGTGCTCACCACAAGTTCATGTCGCGCTGGTGTAAAAGCGGGGATGTTAGCACTGCCGCATTCATTTAGACTCTTACATATATACACAACGCAAGTTTCTGTGATTTTCTTGGTTTCTGGGATATATAAATTTGTACCAATTGCATAATAAACTAAATCCCCACAACCCCCGACCCACAATGATGTTCGCCTGCGGCGCTCGCTTATAAAATAAACTATTTTCACAATCAGCTCTTTTAAAAGCAAAAAGGATCAGTCCTTTTCAGGGCCACACATAAATAGAACATATCGTTCTACGTTATATTTATGTGTGGCCCTGAAAAGGGCTGTTCCTTTTTGCTCTTAAAAGATCTGATTGTGAAAATAGTTTATTTTAATAGAACATATTGTTCTACGTTATATTTATGTGTGGCCCTGAAAAGGGCCGATTGTTTTGAGCTCTTAAAAAAGCTGATTATGGAAAGAGCCTCCGCCTGGCTTGAAGCACTTTTTCCCCGCTCCACACTCTCTTTACGCCCCGGCTCACTCGCCGTGATGCCTCGTCATCATCATCGGAGGATATTAAAATAACCTCCGGTGAATCCTCGATGATGACAAGTTCAGGCGAAGAGTGCGGAGATGGGAGAGAAAGTAATTCAGTCATCGGTGAAAGCGATCGAGGCGGTGAAGGCGATCTTGGCTGCGGAGGCGACGGAGTTGGCGGCGTGGAGGGGTTGAACGTCCACCAACCGATCGAATGGCTCTGGCTGCATTGGCACGAGGATTTCTGCATGTAACTCAGCTAGTAGCGTCGCGAATTCCCGTCGCATCAGCTCAATAAAGTTCAATAGTGGCTGCAAACCATCTACTAGCTCCACCAGCTCCGGCGCCCAGATCTTTAAGACCCTCATACTCGAAAAGTAATGAACTAACTCGCGAAATTTGTGCAATTTATACATATTATGGGAGCTATGCCACCGCTTCCGCGAGTTTTGCGCCGCCGCTGGCGAGCGTGGGGATAGCGGCACTGGTGTACGTGGGGGGAAACGATAGTGGTGTTCATATGCCGTCGCTCTATGCGGTCCGCGCTCATGAAATTAGTATAGGCGTATAGCCTCGCGGAGTTCATTCCGCTTCGGCTCGCAGAAGAGACCGGGTTCTCTGGAAGAATCTGGCTGCTTTGCGACGCATTGAATGCCGTCTCGACTCGCGGAACTGGCCTTGGGTAACATAGATTTTTCTCGTTGTATATCCGGCTGCTTCGCATAGTCTCGAAGGCCTTCGCTTTATAAGTGGCTATAGCTCTCGGAGCAGGCCTTGGATAACTAAGGAGATTTTCTCTGTTTTGATTATTCGGCTGCTTCGTATAGCCTTGAATGCCGTCGCTTTATAAGCGGCTATATAATATAATATAATCAGTCCTTTTGAGGACTATAAACTAATATAACGTAGAATTCAACTCGCGGAGCAGGTCTTGGGTAACAGATTTTTCTCTTTGTATATCCGGCTGCTTCGCATATCTCGAATGCCGTCACTTTATAAAGGGCTATAGCTCTCGGACCTGGCATTGGGTAAGTAAGGAGATTTTTTTCTCTTTTGATTATTCAGCCGCTTCGTATAGCCTTGAATTCTGTCGCTTTATAAGCGGCTATATATTTTCGCTTTAGTATCCAGTTTTTTATAGCATCAACATGCAAAGATGCGCAAGTCAGGTTCGTACCAGCATAATGATGAGTGCATGCTTTCGAGACTGTAGCCAGCTTGTTAAATAAAGGGCAGCCCAGGTTCTCGATGTTATATATCAAACTAAACACACAAATCGTTTAGTTAAACTTTTGGTTACAATTTCAAACTAATAATGATAAATTAACTGTTAGGCAAAATCCTTTCCAGCCATTTCGATTTTTCGAGTCCCTTCACATATACTACTCGTGAATTTGAGACTATTGTTTGCACAGTACTGCTAACCTCTTCGTATGGAATGTTGCCGAAGTTCCAACATAGTCCGTGAAAATTACGTTCGAGTTCAAGATTTTCACCCTTATTTTTAGGTTGTAATGCCATGAATACGGCGGTGCGAAGAGGAAAACCGATGGCATTGCATCTTCTTGAAGCGCCACGATAGTAATCTTCTTAAATACAAACGTATTGGAGACTTCTTTAAATCCTTGTTCATCGATGACGTATTCCATCTTAATCGGATGAGAGCGAACTAACATATGAGCTTTGCGAGTATCGCGATCTACTTTTATATGCTTTAAAAACAAACCCCTACTTTTTTGACCAATCGCAATCACCCCCCACCAATTAAGGGTCAATAAAAGGAACCGTGTTTTACGAGATCGGCACAGTTCAACTGAGTTTTTCTAAAGAACAACACCTTCCTTGGATCATGGCAAATGCAGAATACTTCATGTTCACATCGCGATTACTATGGAAATCATATATTCATATGATGGCCGGTGATGCCAATGCCGAAGACGTTAAAAGATGGATAGAGCTCGGTGACACAGCGCTAGAAAGCGCAAGCGTCTTGGCACGTCTACATTTGTCCGTATCTGACAAGCAAAAACTTCAAGCAGCGATAGCATTGATAAAGACGGTTTTATGCTTTCTTTGACAACGTCCAGGTGGTAGGTGCGGGACTTTCCACCGTTGCTGCTGCTGATAGTTCATCTGTGAGTTGGTGTGATATAGAGAGTGCTTTTGAAAACTGTGTAAAAACGTGTGTAATAACAAATCGCAAGCATTTAGACTTGAAAAATTTTTTATCAAATGCACATTATGAGTTCATTATACAAATTAAAAAGGCTCTCGAGCAACATCTCACGTTAAAAGTGAATAGAACTTTGACAGCCGAGTATGTGATAGCTAAAGAAAGCGAAGTGAGTGAGGACATTAAACATTTCAATACAAAGGCTGTTGCTTATTACTCGATTACAGACTTGAACGAATGGTTTGTAACGAATATTGCGCAACCTATCGACGCTCAGATGGAGGAAGTTCAGGAGAAGCAGTCAGGTTGGTCCTTGCGTGCAGTATTGAACTTAATCATCAACATCAATAAAAAACAATCCCATGAGAGAGAGTTCATATATCGATTTGCCCGAGGACATTAAAAAGAAAAAAGCCTGTATCAATGTGACTAACAAAGATGATCAACGTTTCAAATGGGCCATCCTCGCAGCGTTACATCCTGTAGCGCAAAATTTCTGTAGATTTTCCTATTACGAGACATACAAAGATAAGTACAATTTCAAAGGAATAGAGTTTCCAGTCGATTCGAGACAAGTTGGAAATTTTGAACGACGAAATGATGTATCTGTCAACGTCTATTTTTTAAAAAAGAAGAGTAATATTTTTATCGTTTTACCACGACATATGACTGCCGAAAAGAAGAAAAAGCATGTCAATCTCCATTGTGGAAAATGATGTTGATGAGGATAAAGAAGAAGAACCTTTTAATAATTGTAATGTGTGAAAATATCACTATGTATGGATAAAGAACTTTTCTCGACTAGTGGGAAAGCAAATATCTGGACGGACTCATAAAACGTATATTTGCGATCACTGTTTGCATTATTTTCGTACAAATGAAAATTTGACTGTGCACGTAGTTGACTGTGAAGGAATGAATAAATATAAACTCATGCTTCCTACGAAAGAAAAAAGTATTTTAAAATTTAAGAATCATTAACATCAAAATCGAGTGCCGTTTGTGATATACGCGGACTTTGAATGCTTATTGGAACCAGTCGACGATGAAAAGCGTGCATATCAACGTCGTGAACTCAGAGTGGGGGTTGATAAACTACCAATCACTGCATCCTGCGCAGCCGCCTCAGTCAAGCAGTCGAATTTAGGAATCGTGGTGGAGCAGAACCAATATAAGCAAGTGTACAAGAGAAGCATTATTCAGTCGACCGAGTAGGTATCAAACAAGAAGTTGAAAAATACCTGATATAATCTCAGTCGACCAGCGAGGTTTCCTAACAAGAAAAATATCGAATCATTATTATAGGTTAGTAATCTCATTTCGTTAATGCGTTCATTCATGTTCTGACTTGTATAAATTTCTATTATAGATGGACATCTCAGCCCTTAACCAAATAATTCGTGGAGGTTTCCTACCGATCAAAAAGATGTGCGATCTTGAGAACGGGAAAACCTACAGGGTCTCGAAGCTCAAACAAGTTAATACAAGATTTGGCATGAAAATTGTTGCAGAACTGGACGATGAGTTTGATGTCTTCTTGCCAAAAAGAATATCAGATGCCGTCGACAAGAACCCGGACCTGCTTAACAACATGCAAAGTGCTGTGAACAAGTACGAATTTTTCTAAATCAAAAAATTATCTTCTCTAATAAAAAATTTTTAAATTCATAAAGATTTGTAAAAAAGAAGAAAGAATATAGACCATTTTTTTGTTTTAAATACGTGTGTTTATTTATTTATCAAATACCATTTTATCATACACAATATAGACAACTTTTTTCTTATTTAACGAATACAATTTTTCTCGTATACAATTTAAAAAAAAATATCTGTTTTAAATATATCTGTTTAAGAAATAATTACAAATCAGTTTTATCAATCCAACTGTTATGAGATTTATCAAAACCTAGCCATTTCACAAATACTTGATTTCCTCTTCTCTTAAGAACTTTTTCTATAAGATAAACATCTGAATATTTAGCCTTCAATAGTTCCTGTTCATAGAAGCCACCGGAGATGAGTTGATTCTTCCTGTAATCTTTAAGATGATACGTGATTGTACTTGTAGCTGCTACTCTTGCGATCGTGAATATTTCAGTTGACCAGTTAGGTGTATATCCTTTCTCAAATATTTGTTTAGCGTTGCTCATACGTGCTTTGCCGCCTACGTTGAACTTTGTTCTCTTTGCTGGTCTATGTTCTCCTATGAATTTTTCCAATACTTGGGCTTCGTTGGCGGCCGACACATCTTTAGGTTTCATACCAATAGTTCAATGTTTTCGATTATTGTAAGCTGCTATCAATTCAGACAATATGTCTAGTCACTTATGATTACCTCGCACACTAAACTTTTTCCACATTACATTTTTTAGCGTGCGATTGAAACGTTCGCATATCGATGCCCTGAGATTGCTGTAGGTTGAGTAGAAATTTATCTTGTATTTTCGCATAAGATTCTGAAAGTCGGTATTGTAAAATTCTTTGCCTCTGTCTGTATGCAGATTCTTTGGTACTCAATGTTTGATCAATACGGACTTCGTAGCTGCTGCTACATCTTTGCTAGTCTTTCTCTTAACAGGAACAGCCCACGCATACTTGAAAAACACATCTATGATGGTAAGCATGTACCTTTATTCTCTCGGTCATAAGGTTGGATTTCAACCAAATCAGCTTGCAAAGTCTCGTCCAAGCTACGTACGTCAAACTTTCGACGTAGATAATTGCGTCTGGCGGGTTTGTGGGGCTCTTCCACTAGCACTGCTCTTTGATCATATATTCTAGGTTGTTACTTTCGAATGCTTATCGTACTGCATTGACACCCTTCTTATACGTGGTGCTATCTCTATCTATAGACTATCGATTTTCAAATCTATTTCATTTCTATATCCTTCTACTATTATATCCAAATTATCTAGTCTGCTGTTCAATCGAGAGATGAGCTCTGTCAAATGATGTACTTCAATCTGAACTGGAACAGTTGAGGAGCTGCAACATTGCATAATCGCTTATTTTCCATATCATAATGACCATCGTTGGTGATCTTATAGCCAATACCGGGAGGACCGCGAGTAGCTTCGCTCTGACCAAGATTACGTCCGAATACGTCAACGCTCATTTTGCAAATGAATACATTACTCGCGAATCTTTAATATATATAGCCTACTTCGCGAAGCTCTTGGATTATCGAATGGATTTCATTCGTATGACTCTGATTTCTAGCTGATCTCTCAGCTATGAGCAATTGAAGTCGGTCTACAAGTTCATTCGGATCATCCCAGTACACGTAATCCATGGTACTAACAGTTCTTTTAGCTATCTTATATCGAGGTAGAGATCCATCTTGTTTCAAAAATTCTCCTGTAGTTGGCTTCCTGATAATCTTAAACATTGGACCAATAAGCTTATTGAATTTGTTGCTATTGTGAGCTCGAACAGTCTCATCCTGGTTGAATCTTTTCTTGTGAGCACTCGATTCTTCTAGAATTTTACGATAGTTTTAGAGATCGATGGAAGTCACTTCCCTTTGATCAGCGTGTTTTGTAATGAGTAGCTCCATCAATCCAGTGGTTTTGGGGTATTTTACATCACTCACCAAAACTGTGTCGCCTTCAAAATAGATTGGTGTATTGCCAATCATAAATATATCGTTTTCTTTACGTACTGCATAAACTTTATCTAAGAACCGTATCTGATTCAGATTTAGCATTTTAATATATTTATCTAGCGACGCATCATCCTCATTATCCGCAATGCTAGCTGTTTCAAACGAAGTTTCTCGAGTTCGTATAGTATTATTCTATAGAGTGTTATTGAATTCACTGTCATAGCTATCAGTAAAATCTTCAACAACAGAACTCTCATATAGCTTTTTATTGAGATTAGGATGAATAATGGGACGATTTTTCTTCGTCTCGGTAACGATATCCTGGAGAGGATAGATCATCGGCTTAAAAGTATCGCTTAAGACCTAGTATCTCTTCCAAACTTTATTAATCTATACTTGCGTTTGAACGAATCGCGAGCTTTCACGAGTTGACTAAGCACATTTTTTTCTCGTTGTAATGCATCCACGTTAGTGCTCCGCCGTTTAATGCCAGACTGTCCTTGACCTTACCTAGACGTTATATTTATAGCAAAACAGTCAAAGCCCTTTCAATATCAATCATCGTTGACTGCTCTATCTTTGTCGATGACTATAAACCCATGATTGGCATCTCTCCAACATTTTGAACATAAATCTTTGAACTGCGTAAAAGTCATATCACAGTTGACATGATCGTTGTACAAGTGTTTCATATTCACATCATCTTGTCTGAATATTGTCAACGGATGGACACTACCTCTGACTAGATGCTTGGGTATGTGTGCATACGTTTGACGAAGATAGAAATAATCTACACTCTTGCATCTACCCATGCAGAAGAAAGCTGTAACGTTATTTTGCTTTTCACAAGCGATATCGTCAAATATCATGATTGAATTGGGAAGCGCATGTTCCAGATCTATCACTTCATCGTGCTCTTTAAGTGGAAAGTACTGCACGCCATCTACAGATTCCAAGAGCTGCTGCAGCATTTTATACTTTGACTGATTCAGAGATTTCGAATAAACATACACGTTCTCGAATTGGGATGGGTGATGAGAGCAAGTAAGCTATTAGTCTTTCAGCAATTTAACTGACCACAGAAGATAGCTCGTACGCTATTCGACAGTAAATCTCCGTGTCGTTTAGCTATAAATAGAGCTCTTATATAGCTGCGAGCATCAGTCGTTCGCTGAACTTTGAATAGTGATGATCGTATACAAACAGCGAAGAGAATGTGGTTTGATCAATAAAATCATCAACAAGCTTCCAATCGAACTTCATATACCTGGATATCAGTACTGTGGACCGGGGACCAAATTAGCCACACGCTTAGCTCGAGGAGATCCTGGAATCAATCCTTTTGACGCAGGCTGCAAGGATAACGACATAGCTTATTCAAAAAATCGTGAAAACGTCGAGGTGCGGAACGCCGCTGACAGAGATGTTGCCGATAAAGCTTGGAAACGTATTTCAGCCGAGAATGCCGGTATCGGGGGGAAAGCAGCTGCTTTTGCTATCACTAACGCTATGAATCTTAAATCGCGATTCGGAATGGGTATGAGAAAGAAGAAAATATGTATTAGAAAGAAGAACAAAAAGGGTATGAAAAAGAAAAAGACTGCATTCAATGAAGTGATTAAGGCTGCTTCTTTCAAATCAGCGCTGAGTAAATGTGCTCAAACAGTTATTCGCTCGGCGTTGAAGAAAGCTCACAGTGCAGTGTGTGATTCTCGATGAGATGTATTCGCAGCTATAAAAGTAAATGAAGTATTGCGATATGTGAGTTCACAACCAAAAGTAGATGGACTCTAACGGGAGCTCCTATTCAAAACCAAGAATCTGATTTTTTGCTTTACTCAAATTTCTTAAATGTTCTCCATTTGACGAAATAAAAGTGTGGAACCGATGAGTCGTAGAAGTTATTGCAGAAATCAGTACTTTACATTTTTAAAATTGAGATAAAAACCTTCTGGACACAGATTTATTCAAAGTTATTTGTCGAAAATGCTCATTCGTGAATTTTAGAGCTACCGATAGATAATGATCGATCCTGAAGTTTCATTCTTATTAATTTAATTACTTTAATTTTTTTACAAAAAACATCTATTTTAGCCATGGGTATGAAAACTATATTGTAACCAGTATAGAATAAGGAGACATGTAATATTAAACTCAAACAGAAACATGATATTAAGTAAATCTGTGTCAGAAAGACTTATACATGAATTTCAGAATTAGTGACAGAAAGTAAAGTACTCTTCAAATTTAATTTTTCACTAAAATTCTTTCATAAAAAGCATTAATTTTAGCCATGGGCATAAAAAGTGCATTTCATCCAGTAGTGTTAACTTTATCTTCATTGAAAAACAGAATATAAATTTAAATATTCGTTATTTATTTAAAAATTACGTGTAATAATTGAAGCCTACGGTGACTCGGTCAGCAAAATGATTGACGAAATATTGAGCTTTTTTTTAAAAAAAAATTGACATTGTCGAGATTCGAACCCGAGCCCTGCAAAAAACTAAAATAATATAGGAACAACGCTTTAATCCACACGACTAATCATGATTATTAACCTCTTATTAGTTGCAACTGGTACCTGTTAATCGACCCCACAGACTCAAAATTAGTTCAAATAAGGCATGGAAATCAGTATACTATAGAGTACACTATAGACGTACAAAGTACATGTGTCTATTTTATATAATTCAATATATATTTGAAAATATTATTAATTTAAATAAGATAATTTAATATATGACTATACCTATATACAGGGTGTCTGAAAAGTTCCGGAACGGCACGATAACTTCTGAGCTAACAATGGCAGAAAAAAACTAAGATATACGGTTGTTAAGATTTTTCCCCAGCTATCTGATAGTGACCTTGAATTTGACCTTGACCTTGACCTTCAAGGTCATTTAAAGGTCATGTCGATTTTTTTAAACAGGACCCCCTATTTTTGACCCCGGAAATGAAAAGAGTGGAAAATTTTACGTTCAAATATGGTCTTAACCATTTTTAAATTTTGACCTTGGAAGGTCATGTTCAACGTCAAACCCAGGTTCGGTGCGATAACTTGAAAACCAAAAGTCGTAGAGGGAAACATCCAAGACATAATATTCATGATTTTTCCCCGGCTATCCAATGGTGACCTTGAACTTGACCTTGACCATGAACT
Organism: Megastigmus stigmatizans; assembly: GCA_900490015.1. Classification (NCBI taxonomy): domain Eukaryota; kingdom Metazoa; phylum Arthropoda; class Insecta; order Hymenoptera; family Megastigmidae; genus Megastigmus; species Megastigmus stigmatizans. The sequence goes on from UELV01105801.1 coordinate 10,309, forward strand.
TCAAGGTCATGTGACGGCCAAGTCGCTTTTAAAAAAAAACTATCCTAATTTTGATCTGGAAATTCAAAGAGCGGGTAATTTTGGTGTTGTCCGAACGACAAGGTAAGACTTGGTGTTGTCCAACCAATTAAGGCAAGACTTGGTCCAACCAATTAAGGCAAGACTTGGTGTTGTCCAACCAATTAAGGCAAGACTCAGTTTGAGCAACTAAGACAAGACTCAGTCTGAGCAACTAAGACAAGACTCGGTCCAACCAATTAAGGCAAGACTTGGTCCAACCAATTTAGGCAAGACTTGGCGATGTACAACCAATTAAGGCAAGACTTGGCG
>UELV01105804.1:0-11581 GCA_900490015.1 Megastigmus stigmatizans
GAGAGAGAGAGAGAGAGAGAGAGAGAGAGAGAGAGAGAGAGAGAGAGAGAGAGAGAAAGAGAGAGGGACCGTTAGCTTTTGTGCGATCTTAAAATTACGTGAATGAGAGGGTGGATTGAGTGAGCAAGCGAGAGAAAGAGAGAGGGAGAGAGAGAGAAAGAGAGAAAGGAAAACGGACCACTAGCAGTCGATGGAAGAGGATGGAGAGAGAGAGAGAGAGAGAGTAAGAGAGATTGGTATATCATTAACTCGACTCCTGCGCGGATGTCTACTCATCATCGGGGTACTTGGAGATTATGCTTAGGCTATTCGTCGAGAGCACTGCACGCGGCGGCAGAGCGTTCCACTCGTTCAGATTTTTTACTCGAGAATTTTAATAATTATTTCTGCTTCTTTATGGTAACCTTATTAATAAATAAGTGTAGAATATATTGCGAGGCTTTAATTAGAAAGTCTCTCTTCTCCAGCGTTATACCCGACGGCAATTGATAATCTTCAGCTGCACTTATTGGTTTATTTAATTATACAACGAGAACTGCTGCCAAGAGAAATGAGGCTATTAAGAGTTGAATAAAAGAGCCCTTGTGAAATTGACTCAGATCTTCGGTCATGTTGAACTTTGAGAGAAGCTGTGGAATCGCCTCGAGGATGTGGAACACATGTCGAGTGTGTATGACAAGTCAAAAGTTTATTCGATCTTATAAGGTGCGCGGAAACATATTTTTCTTTCAAATGATAATAATAGCTTATGACTTTGATATAGAACGAGGAATAAAGGTTTCATTTTATTCTCATTACTTTGATAATTGTGTTTTAGCTATAGGGGATACGAATAATAGAATTATCGTAAAATGTTAGGCAGGTGCAATTCACATAAGTGTGTAAAGTGGATAATATATTAGCTGCATTTCACCAGACATCGTACTCTGGTTTGAATCAATGGAATCTCACTGATTAAACTAAGAATGCATGTGCACAAGTACAAAATTAGAAAATCGTCGATGAATTCAAAATATTAATTCTCGGTTCGAGATATTATTTGATTTTGCATTTTCTTCCTGTGGATAGCCGGAAACTGAAACGTCAGCGCGTATCATCAAATTAACTCTTGTTCAATACTTATTAAAAGCTTTTCAATTAAAGGAGCTTGAATTTATAAAGATATCAATCGAATCATTTCCATAGTTGCTCTTGATACGAATATAGCTCATACACATCAGTGAATAATTATTAATCCAAAAATAGCAATAGCTATTTCTTCGATCGACCTCCAAAATAGCATTCTGTTGAAAATGAATCTCCTCGCAGCTCGGTAAGATAAAGGACGCGAGATCAAAACCTTACCTATATATATATATATATACATCCTTTTAATTCGCCGCCGAAGAAATTCCAGGGCGACTCGGTATCCGTGCATCCCCTACAAAGGAATGCTAACTCCATTCCCGCAGTCAGTAGTCTCTTTCTCTCTCTCTCTCCTCACTCTCCTTCACATCTCTACGCTTCTCCCCTTGCCCCCTGCACCCAAACGTACCACTATGCCACCACTGGCACTGCTCTATTCCTCTCTCTCTCTCTCTCTCTCTTTCGCTCTCGGCTTTCCTCGAACGCACGTCAAACATACACGGACGCGTAGAGGGGGAAAAGGAAGTGGCAGCGCAGAGGACCGACAGCATGCGAGTCGCTATGGCAGTTTCTTTTGAAGCGCGAAGGACTGGAGCGGGTGGGAAAGAGAGGGAGTGGGGTGGGTGAGTCGAGGTAAGATAGTAAAGTCGATGGCAGTGTCCCAAAGAGAATTTCCTAGTAGTCTCTCGCGCTCTCGGCGCCTCTTGCCAAGTGGAGTAGTCACTTCGGAACCGCCTTAAAAGTCACGGCCGGTGTGTGTGTGTGTGTGTGTGTGTGTACCAGGGCAGAGGCTGCTGCTGCTGCTGCCTGAGCTCCGTGACTGGGTCCATAAGAAAGGATTTAAAGTGACTCCCTAAGATGCTACACCAGTTGCATCGAATATCAGCTTTTTTCTTCTATCTGCTGACGGTATTTCGCCTTTCTTCGCTCTTCGTGTCCGACTCTTTCTCTCTCTCTATCTCTCTCTGTCTGTCTCTATGTATATATGTATATGTGTGTGTGTGCGTAGCTGGGTTGACTGTGTACACGCTTCGTTTCGCAACTTGCCGCGGCGCATCGAAAACAGACGTTGCATGTATGATGCAGGGAGGGAAGGAGGCGTTGATTTGCATAAATATGTATATGGATTTTCATGACGCGTAACTTTGCAGCTCTACATTTTTCTATATTGTCTCTTTTAGCATCTGAACTATACGGATGTTTCGTAGTTTGATTAAAGTGGGAAGAGAGCGAAGTGTTTTCACGAACAGGCAATTTTTTTTAAGTAAAAATGTTTTGAGTGTGGTACCAATCCTAGTTAAATATTATTTCGAACAGAGGTAATTTACTTAGTTAATTTTCTAGCATATTGTATCGACTACAATTTCATATCTATTTATGATGATAAAAAAAAAACAAATTAATAGTTCGAATAAAGTAATTTGATATCAGTTATGAATTATGTAGTTAAAACCGCATGAAAATACCGGCATATTCTTGTTATATCGTTATTCGAAATACACAATTTATAAATATATTATATTGCATCGAAAATAGGCAAGGTTGTACATACCAAATGAAAGATTAATATATACATTTGTAATACTTCTTTATCTTGTACTTACTGTATTAACCAACTAACAATACATCTCTATATTAAACATTAAACTACTGCACATATTTTAGCACTTTATCGTATACATTCATAATGCATATGCCATGGCTGCATACTGAATTCGAGCTATGCATAAATATATGTATAGATTTTTCAAACGATATTCGTACATTACTCGCAACTGAATTCAAGCTCATTTTAATTACGAGCTTCGCAAAGATGCTTCGCTGCCTTTCAAGGGATCAGTTTATACACTAAAATAAATAAATATACAGGAGCGCTTTTAATTCAACTTGCATGTTAAAAAAGATGTAGGACGATTATTCGCTTTGCTTAGCAATTGCGCAAAAATAATTTATCTTTCCCCCTCAAAAAAAAAAACACCTCGTTAAGCCTAGTTTCACTAATTGCGCAAATCAATAACCACACCGAATTGAAATATTTCATCATTTCAACCTATATAATTCAAAATATATTTATTTATCTTTATCGCATACTATATGCTATATAAGCGATTATACTAACGGGTACAATATGTCATCTTTGTTCGCAGCCTCAACGATCTCGGAGCCGGAATTCGTGAAAGAAATCGGCAACATCACGGTACCGGCTGGCAGAAGCGTCAAACTCGCCTGCGCCGTCAAGGATTTGGGAACGTACAAAGTGAGTATAAAGCCTTCATCCCTCGCTCTAAGCCGTTACAGGCTTTAGATTTGGATTTAGAATCACTTTCGCACAGCCATACGCGCAAAGAGACCCGCGCGAGACTCTCTCAGTCGCGATAAACTGTGTATTTTGCGAATGACGACGCGCGTTGCGAAAAAAAGGGGACCGAGAAAAAACACACACACACGCGCAGGTGTGAATATACGTCGAGGGGAAGGACAGAGCGATGAAAGAAGAGAGGCGAAAATCAGAGACTTCAAAGAGCGCTCGCTGTCGGTGGCTGATGTATAAATACACGGGTGTAGATGTACGCGAGCGTGTACCCGAAGCGACGCGTGACCTCAAAGTTTTGCCGGCGCGAGCGCTCGCGGCCGGGCGGGCGTTCGACGCGATGGAAAATCGCCTCGCGCGCTCTGTACACACCACCTACCAATCCTACATGGCCGCCACTTGATTTTAATGAGACCCTCCAATGAATCGCATTCATTAAAAGCGACTCCAACCGAGCCCGCGCGGAGCTTCGCTCCTCTTTCTCTCTTTCTCTCCCTACCTCGTACATGTGCACACGCTTTTAAAAAGGCCTCGGTCGACTGTCCTACAATCCGCCTATATAGCTCATGCACGACGACGAGTTCCGCTTTCCGCATTCGAAACCGCGCCTCGCGGATATACACGTGAATTCCAATGACCTAACGGTACTCGCGATTTAATCGATGAAGGAAGGCTTAGCTGAGCCGTACCAAGCGCAGGCTGCGGAGAACGGATGTACACACACGAAGGGAAAAAGAAGCTCGTGCGAGCTGGCTTGACGCGAATTCTCCCTCCACTACTATACGTATGCATGTGTGTGTACGGAACAGAGACTCGGCTAGTAGAGTTATATATGTGGCGGGAAAATTGAATCGGGCCTTGCGGGTTCGCTGAGCTTGGAGGCCTGCCAGAGAGAGAGAGAGAGAGAGAGAGACGCATGACGTGGAGCTTCTGTAGGACTATGGAGATTCTTTATTTTTTCCCTTTGCTCTCTCCTGTGCATATGTGTGTGTGTGTGCTACTTGGGGCCGAATTTTTTTGAAATTCGAGGGAGAGCCGAGAGCGCGTGCGACCGACCGCCTCTCTCTCTCTCTCTTCACGGCAGTAGATTGAATTCGCTGAAGTGGGTCTTGAGAAGGGTTTTTCGGGGTTTGAGGTGACTGATTTTGCTTTTTCTCCCCGTTCCTTTATTCTCTTTATTAGTCCCGGTGCCGGTTTGTTGAGCGCGTCGAGAAGTCGACAAGCAGACGAGCCTCTGGGGGGTCAAGCAAATTTACTCTGCGATGGAGGAACGTGCTTTTTATACAGTTATTTCCCCTTCTCTACCTCCCCGCCTTTTTTTTTGAGAATTTAATTTTTGTTTTTTGAAGTATTTCATTTTGAGGGTTATTGGAGTGGAGAGTTTTGACGAGAAAATTGCGCTTCATCATTTACTTTGAGTGACTCGCGTACGTATAGACGGGGAAAAAATGTTCCCATAAAATCAAGAGCCTATTTTTCAGGGATTTTCTACGTGATCAAAAAAACAAATTTGTAAAAATAAATATAGTTATATATAAATGCATAAATATAATAAATTAAAGTATTGTTTCTCCATGTTATTCTGCATTTATTTGAAACAGGATAATTAATTGCACGTAGGAATTATTTCTTTATTGAACCTATCAAACTTTATTTAAGATTCATTTCATTATTCCTAAGTATTTCTTTCGCGATTCTTTTGTATAATAATAAAATATATTTTATACGAACAATATTAGTGATTATATAACTCCGTTTTATCCAACATAAGCTCTATGTTATCTTCATGTTAACTTTCGAGAATATTATGGAACACGAAGCACTCATTACTGCCGGATTTGAATAACATTAAAATTTTTAAATAAAACTTTTTAAACAGTTAATAATGATGAAGACTATATGGAAATAAGATATTAAGCGCTGTTCCCATTTCTATAAATAACTAGCCAATGATATATAATCATTAATTCACACAAAGCGAACAATATTTCATCGTATCAGAGTCTCACTCATCCATCCATCAAGTTTTCAACAATACGATACACATATATAATATTACCCGTCGAACCGCTTAATCAAACTGTAAACGCAGCGAGAAACATCTTACCTAAGCAGCGTCAACACCTTAGACGTGTACGCGGCGTTATTACCGAAACAAAAGAGACAATTTGCGGGACGATTAAAACAACCCCAATAAAGCTAATCAGTAGGTCTCGGCCCCCAAATCCCAGAACGTCGTCGTGGGGCTTAAGAGGCGCGTTTAGTATTAGCGATCCCCCGTCGGTTTTGCTCCACCGGCGAAGTTGTGCCGTCGTCGTCGAGGCGCCACACGGCATGGAATACCACAGGGAGGATGTAAGGCACCGCGAAGGGGCCGCAACACGGCAAACTTCCCTTTAGAGCTCGAACTCAAACACTCGGCCGCGCAATCGTCGCGCGCTTAACTGAAATACTTATTGCACACGAGGCGTCTAATTAAATTATTTACTCACTGATTTCTCCTCGGTTTTATTTTTTCCCTCTTCTTTGTTGTCCCAATCGTCGTATTAGATGATCGTTCACTTATTGATTAGAGGCATTAAAATGGATTTCAGGACCGATTGTAAATTTACGCGAAGAGCTTATTTTATTTATTCGTAGAATTTTAATGTACACACGGCGAGCGAGAGACACAGTTACATATTAAATAAAGGGGAGCTTCCAGGAAAATAGAATTAGTGCAGTATTGAATTGTTTAACGTTTAATGCGGTTAATAAAGCACGACTACGTAAAAAGTAACTTACTCATTATTAATTATTCTTGTTTCGTACTTCAATTTTATTGAGAAAAGTGGTACATGCATTTTACAAGAACGCGAGTCACGTCGAATCGTTCTCGTAATACTTGAAATATGAGCGTAACCGAAACCAGACCTGTACTCATGAAAAATTTGTATGTATTACGAGGAAACAAACAGTTGCGCAATACTATATCAACGTTCAGTTGTAAAAGAAAAGAAAAAAAAGAAAAAATTCGAGCTTACATACCATTTTATTATAGCCAATGAAAAAACAGTAATACCATGTAACATCCACCCTGGAGCTGCAATATTAATCATTATACCAAGGCGGTAGCGCTCTAAAATCGAATTGGAATTCGCAAAAGAAAGTTGGCTGCGTGTAATCGTATTACAGCGAACTTAGGAATGTAGCCTATCAGCGTCAATGAAACTGCTATACCCTCCGATGCTCATCCCCCAAGTTCCAGCTTTGCATAATGGCTGAACTGCCCGAACTCCTCGTGCGTCTTAACTATATACGCGAATAATTAAGGCCGTATCTTATCAACTCCCATTTCCCACCGACGCGGCACCCATTGTCTCTTGTTTTCGCCCTATAACGCCTTGTGGTGAGATCTTTCCGACAAGACAATCGATCCATATATGTATAGCAATTATACTTTTATAAAGATATCTCTTTTCATTTAACCTCGATGTTCCGCAGTGTCTATGTAAATGGAAAAAAAATAATATTTACAGTTCTAAACTGTATAGGTACAAATCCATTTCATCCCTCAGTCCTGACATACAACCATCGCTGGCTTCACTGCTCGAACGAAGATCCTCCGAACACGAGATCACAAGTCAGGGAGTCAGCGATGAAAGCACCTCCGCGGTGCAGTACTACTTGTTAACATCTCTTTCTCCTTTGCTAGACCAATTATTATCCTCGAATTAATTAGCCTTGTCGATTTTTCAATTGATCCTTCAGCGGGTAGAGGAGTCGAAGAGAGTGTATTCTCATTTCGCAGGGGCGCCTCGAGAAGTGGAATCGACCTTGAACAGTGTGAGAGGCTAAAGGAACCACGGAAGAGCGAGATAGAGAGAGAGAAAGACGAGGCGCTTCGTTATCCCTCGATTCGCCCCCTCCTTACAAGCCCCAGACAGGAATGGGTAATGAACTCGCTGGGGTAGTTCGTATAGCATGTTGTATTATTAAGACGTTACCCTGGCGTTGCAGCTCCTCTCTCTCTCTCTCTCTCTCTCTCTCTCTCTCTCTCCTCGCGAAATCGCTCGTCGGCTCTATATATAACGCGCCACAATAGCGATGGCTATGAATTTTACTCTTGTCTGAACAACCATGACTACAGCTCGTGCAGTCGAGGTCTATGCAGCGGCGCTCGTCGGGCCTGCCATCGTACGATAAAAGACCTGCGGAGAGTTCGCGCTTGAATATACTTGAATTGCCCCCACTGAATTCGTGGACATATATATATATACAGAGAGAGAGGTGCAATGATATATCGATTTTTCATTTTTGGTGGGATATTTCTAATTTTAATTTCGCTTCCGGAATCTGCAGAGCGCTGCTTTGGACCTAATTATTATTTTATCGTACATGCAAATGCAACAGTGTCAACGTTGAATTTTTAAAGCATATCCGCTGTTGATGGAGATCTGTCGTGTATAACCTATATTTTTGTGACACTATCATTTGAAAATGAGTATATTATTTTTATCAAGTAATAAGGCTCTGCACATTTATCTAAATAATAGTATCTATTAGTTATTTTATAAAAATGCTCGGCATTTTAAAGAACACGTTTTGTATATTTGCAGACGAGTCCCATCATGACAGTTTAAATATGAAAGTTCAAACGCGTACAAAATTTTTAAACGATCTATGTGTATTCCACGGTGTCAATTTGCAAATCAAGTACAAAATACACCATAGTGAATTCATATGGAAAATATGACAATTCCCTGAAAACCTATATATATATATATATATATACATATCTATAGCTATCGAGGAGGAGGCGGCGCTTAATGCTCCCGCTTCATCATCCTCGCAATTGACTCCTCGCCCATCTCCATTCTCTCGATCATCGATACAACGTCGATTCTCCAATATCCCCAAGGCCGTCTCAGCTGTACAAACAAGCGCGGACGAGCACCTCCCGACCTCACCCTCCTTCCCTCTCTCTCTTGCGGTGGTGTTTTGAGCTGGTGCTGTGCGTTCGAAGCCAGCGGTTCAACTGCGCCCTATATATAGTCGAGCTCGGCTGGTGGGAGGCAAGTGTATATACGGGCACAAGAGAGAGAGAGGGAGAGCGAGTGAACTTGCACAGTATAGAGTGCGGCGCGGAGAGTCTACACCCGGAATGCCGACAGCAAAACCGCAAACACGCGGCTTGGCGCAGACAAACCTTCTCTGCCTCTCTCTCTCTCTCTCTCTCTCTCTCTCTCTCTTGCTCCCACTGCCGAAAACCAAAGCCAACACCACGCTGGCTGCTGCAGGGCGTAAGTGGAGGTTACGTACTTCAATGACGAGCGGCTTGCGAGTATATAGTAGAGCGCTTGGGGAAAGCTGGAAAGTCAAGTTGAGGTCTACCTAAGAATTTCCCATCTCTCTTTCCTCTTTCCTCTTTCCTCTCTCTCTCTCTCTCTCTCTCTCTCTCTGTTCAGCAGCTGATCCTTCCACCGTCGTCATCTCTATCTTTCCGCCAGCTCTTTCGCGAGATTCCACACTTTTCAGAAATGCACGTGTACATTCACGGTGGATGCAGTATATAGCTCGAGGTTGAGTAAGAGGCCGGATAGGCGAGCGATTGAATGGGAACGTTTATTAATGTAGCGTAGTTTTTAAAGTCATCTTCAGCGCGATTGGTGTCTTCTTTTATGAGTTTATGTAATGATATTCCGTTATTGCGTGAATTGGTATAATAAAGCATTTGTGCTATGTTGGTTTGTTGAATGACGTTTACTTGAAAGATATAGATTGGGTGGGACATAACTTTAATTATCATTCTACTCGTGAGCTTAAGTCTCGTTTGTCCCGTATCTTTTTCGAACAAAAAGAAATCAAATCTATGAATTATTATCTGATTGCCATATCATTACCCCACAATTTACGGAAAAATTCAAAGAATGTAACGTTAATTCGATTGAAACCGAAGTCTTAGTACTATACTCGGTATGTAACAGTTTTCAAATTGTTGGTGTTCCCATTGCTTAAGAAAATGAATTTGCTTTAAAGGCATAGAAATGTATTTTGCATTAAATCGTACACAAATGTTGTAAATATAACTTGGAACTTTCCTTTCTTTATTTGCCGAGATTTGTGAACTTTATCACGGAATTACAAGAAATAATGAATGTCGTAAAATATTTGCCCGGCGATATTTTTTCTCGTCTCCCCAAATATTTAAACAAGGCAAAGGGCTCACAAGGAAAAACGTCATTAATCCCCTCGTTTAAAAAATGAAGATTTTATTCAGCTCAGTGTGACTGTACACGAGGCTTAAAATCCCTGACAAATATTGCTATAATATTTGACGATAAAGCGGCCGGGTGAAAATATACACACAGAGAGTAGGCGTCTCATCCCTCAAAGAGGCACGAGTTCGTTAAATGCCTTTTAAGCACCGCAGGAAAAGAAGTACACCCTCTTCTCCCAAATATACAAAATAGCGTCTCTCGCAGCAGCCTCCTCGAAAAAAATCTTCCATCCGCTTTCATTGGCTTTTTAAAAGCATTTTTAAGGTTAGGAGATTTGATTCTCCCCTTCCTCTCGCTCACTCTCTCTCTCTCTCTCTCTCACCCTACTCCTTCTCTTTCTCGCCGCGCGGGCTCACGGTATAAGTAGCGGGCTTTAGTGGCACTTACCATCGCAAACATTATTTTATCATTTTAATGGCGCGCGAGCAAGCGAGAGACTCGGCGCGCTGTGCCAAACAGGAGAAGGGAAAGGATAGGGAAGGGCCCTCCCCTCTAGAAAAGAGGAAAAAACCGAGTAGCACCGAGCGACTCTCGCGAGAACGAAGGAGCGGAATGGAGAGTAATTTTGCATAGCCGGTAAGTTTCCGTAGTCGGCCTTTACCTCCCGCGTTCTCTGTGTACAACTCTTTTCTTTGACCTTTCTTTTTTTCCCTGTGTATATGTTGCTCGTGAGGAAATAAATGGGCGATTCCGAGGCCATAGCGCATAACTACATGCCCATGACTGATTAAATAACATATGTTACTTAAACTTGTTTGTTTTTTCTTTCGCTCGTTATTTGCGAAATGTCAGTGTTTTGTTGGGGATCGGTATTTAATAGTATCGTACTCTTACAAGTTTAATACTATTATACAATACAGAAGTGAAGTAAATTTGAAGGGGCACGATACACAAATTTTTATTTTTATTATTCTGCGGTATTTTCCCGATTAACGCTGTTTTATTTTTTTCATTTGTTAAATTATTGTTAATGTTACTTATTTTATGCGAATTCCGGTTATATATTGGGATCTATAGATCACATTTAAAAAAAAATTATATACGTTTATTTTGCAAATAAAATGGTAGTTAAAATTTAAATGCAAAAATTCTTTTCGTTATAATAATACTGTACATAAAACTCTTTCCACACTATATTTTAGTTTCAATGGATTGTCTTACGGTTTAGTATCTCAAATAAACTATTATTCTAAAATTAATTTTAATTTAGCACAGTTAGAATATTCTTAATAATATGACGTAGTATGATTAATACCATCGCAATCGCATGCCCATTACAGTGAACACCAATAACTATTTTTTCACAGGATATGATTTCGCGACTTAGAGCAATTTAGAAAAAATTATTAAAAGAAAAATAAAAAAATCAACAGAAATAATCTATTGATTTACATTTAAAAAAATTAAGCAATTATAAAAAATATAACACAAATAAGAATTAGCCGCACCGAGTTCGTTCGCTACAGTCTCAAAGTTGGCAAAACCTCGAAGTACAAAAAAAATAAGCAAGAAACTCTACAAGAGTCGAAGTTGCGTCTTATAGAACATCTTCCCTTGAATACAGATGATTTTTAAATTTTTTCAATAACAAACTTTACGTAACTTGTCTCGGCCCTTCTTAATCCGGGACGCGCGTTTCTCCACGTGGCGCGTTTGAGCATCTACTGCTGCTCCTGCTTCTTCTATCCGGCGCTCCTTGCCATAGTGACCCCCTCAGGCTTCGCCTCGACTCCTTGTATATGAGATTACGCTTGTTATGACAGTTTCCGGCTGACGGCGAGGTCGCTGCCATTCTGCGCTCCCTCTTTTTTTTTCTTCCTTTTCCTCATTGCCCGGTGACTTCGTTAGAGGCGAAGAGCAATATATATATATATATATATATATA
>UELV01105806.1:0-15461 GCA_900490015.1 Megastigmus stigmatizans
ATATATATATATATATATATATATATACCCTGGTAGAAATGTTAAGGAATTCTTAAACAGTTTTTAGCTAGATCTTTTAAATATATTGAGTTTTCACTATTATCTCTGGATCTGGGGCCTGCATAAAAGTTAGACACTATATAATTGAAAGTTAGTTCAAAACTGAACAATATAATTCGTGATAAATGATATTTGAAAGTATATTGTTCGCTTAATAGCCACAAAACATTTCCATTTGATTAATACGTTGACCAGTCAAACTCGTCAATTTTCTACCAGGGTATATATACATAAAAGTTAAATTAATTAGATATTTATTCTTTTAATAATGTTTGAAGTATTTAATGTATTTCGTACATATACATTTAAATCAGCGGAAAATCTATATAGAAACGACATAACCAAAATCAGATGTTTTTTAAATTCCATTTCTCGTTCCCCGCGTCATATTTACCATTTCTATATCCGATTGAAATTCGACTTATAATAAATTATGAGCGGGTGAAGTAGTTCTTGGAAATACATTTTCGCTTGCATTCTGAAATGAAATGAATCTCATGAATATTAAAGCAAGCCAAGCAATGTATATAATATAAGAATTTTTAATTAGAATCGCCATTCGCGCGTGCTTAACTTTAATTTTGAATGGGCATTCATACATAAACTATGAAACAATTCCTAAAATAATAACGTCGGTTAATTATCCAACCGCGGCGATTTTTAAATGTAATAATCGCAGGATGTTGTCTATACACGTGTATGAATAAAATGAATTTATCATATCGAGGGTAGATATAAAGTGCCATTACGCCGGGGCGGTACACGCAATTTCTCCTTGTCGAACGCAATAGAAAAAGGAAAAAACTTGCCTCTCGCTCGCAAGAGCACCGCGCATAACGTGCATTAGCGCGCGGGAGCTGCAGCGCAGGGGTGTGTATAGGACGGGAGCGGCGCATTTACCCCCGCGATCTCTATCTCGCGGTACACACTATCACCGCTCGCGAGATGCATGCATCCCCTATATAAGAGAGATAAATCAAATATCGATTACCCCGAGAGCGTAATATGCAATTTCTTGAGTGCTTTCTAAAGGGGAAGTAGAGGGTGTGTATATGTATATATATACACGCCGCGCCCAACCGCGCGGAGCTCTGCGGATCTCTCTACGTGCGCCTATAAACGCGAAATAGCTTGCCGCTGCTGTGTGTGTCCTTACTTACCTCTATACCCGCAATCGTTTAAGCTTCGCCTTCTCCTCTCTCTCTCTCTCTCCCTCTCTCTCTCTCTCTTGTGCATGCGTTCTGGGTATAGTCTTTGCGCGCGTATTCCGGCTTTGCTTTTTTGCACAATAACTGATGCGGCTGATCAAATTTCCTCGACGCGCTGCATAACTATAATAAGAGGCACGAGCAGCACGAGCTTATTCTTAAACCGCGTTACGATCGCTCACCGCGCGCGCGATCTACTGAACCGTGAATATATTATTTCTTTGAATAGTACCCCCGCGTGAGATATGCTCGGTATACTTAACTTTATCCGCTATGTGGAATTGATTTTTCCTTTCTTTGTGGTTGGTGAAGCTATGCGGATTTCTGCTTAATGGTTATTTATACAGATATATATATACAATATGTGTTTAGGTGTGTTATACTCAGAGCTCGAAAATCAACATACGTAAGCTCCCCGGCCGGCCCGAGCGGCTCCTGCAAGCGTAAACAGTTATATACATGCGAAAATGGAACACCCCTGCTATTACAGCGCAATCTAATTGAGTTACGAGCTGCCATTGATGTATGATCGTTTGTCGAGGCTAAATCTTGGCCTGCTGCTGCACGCGCATTTTCATATTATATTTCCGATCTCCGGTTTCCCTTGATCTCTAATAATCTTTGTATACTTTTGGAAAAAGAATCGCGAGCTCAAATGCGGTTCATGATCGCCCTATTAAAAATTCTCACCTAAGATCTCGTGCCAAAACTCGTGTGATAATTTATTTGCTTTTTTTCCACGTTTTAAACTATTCTTAGTCGATTAATGACTATTTTTGAAAAATTCGTATTTAGAACATTTTTCAAAAATAGAAATGAAATTTTTCAAAGTAATGGTTTTCCAAAAATGCAAACATTCAAATAAAGATTACATGAGATATTTCAGTACGGGAATAAAGGAAAGAGTGTAGTTGAATGGATTTTTGTTTCGCGAGCCTTTAGCATATTTAAATTTGGTTTCTAAAACTTCTAGTTAAGACTTTATATGCAGTCACTTTGTCGCGATGCTGAATATTTGAGGGGCAAAAGTTTCTTGCGCGTGTGTGCATAAAATAAGCCCCCAAACTTTAATCATAAATGTTTAAGCACAAAATCTACAGAATAACGGATCCTTTTAGCTTCGCCATCGAACAATATCGTCACACAGGCACAACTAATTTTCATCCTATATATAGGTATTAGAAATCACTCTAAATTTTGGACTAATCGAATCCAAAAACTAATTTCAAACCAAATAAAATTCGTATTACGATATCTACAGCTGCAGATGCTCAACTGATTACAATACAAACAAATTGAACTACAACAAGGCATAGCAGGGGCCGCTATTTCCGTGTGGAAATCGAATGTCCTACTCAGTGAACAACGTATCGCACCAGCGGGCGCACTTCATTTTGTATTGCTTCTTGATGAATCATCACCGATAACTGCCACATTAGTTTATTATACAGCAATAATTCGTAAACGTGCTTTCGGTATTGAGAATGCAGGTTTTGAAATAATTGAAATTACAGTATTGTAAGTATTAAAAATTCTGTGCATTACTGACATTGTTTAATTATTCTATGAAAAATAAATAAGAATTAAGAGACGTTTTTATCTTTATGCCACATAAGTAAATACAATGAGAATCTAAATTAAAACCTTATTTTAACTGCAAATATCTGGATTTGATTTTTCAAATATATAAAAAATATTGAATTTTTCAGTTCAAACGAAAACTTATTATAGGTTTTGAAATTCCTATTTTACACATAACATATTATATTTGATATTACTGTATCACATATATATGAATGTATTTACCTATACAATAATAATGCTTATGAAACCCAGCTGCAGCATACATATGAGTATTTCAATCACAGGAATATCAATCATTCAAAGGACCAAGTTTATCAACAGAAAAATATATATATATATATATATTCTTATAAATCGAAAAATCAATCAAAAATACACATTCTTATTCTTATATAGATTTATTGATTGAATCCAGTTATATTTACGAAGATTCACGTTTTTTTCTGCAAAGTGGAAATAGATTTAACGTTAGAACGTTAAATGTTATAGTAAACTCTTTGATAAATCTTATACGGTACATATGTTTTCTATTATAAAAGTAACTCGATGCCCGATGGCAATATCCCAATTAAGACTATTAAATTAATGCTTTTTATTTGTACTACAATCGCTGAATTCACGGAACTTTAAAAGCGCGAAAGTCAAAGCTCTTTTTGCAATTAAAACAAGCTTACACGATAATGTTTTCATGGAAAATTATTGAGCCCGACAATTTCAATTTCAAATAAAAATAATTTGACTTTAAACATTTTTTAATTGTACAGGAGGAACGACGCACCAGGTATCCTTTGATCGATAAGCATTATTGTATCGGGTGAATTGTAAATTGCGATGCCAGCAGCAGCGGCAGAACAAAAGCTGCTCCCAATGCTCTAACGCGTTGGCTTGTAATTATTCTGCCCTGAAAATTAACATTGACGTTGGCGGGATTATTTTCAAATTCACTACAAAATTGCGATCGTATACTGACAGCACTTTCGCACTTTTTAATTTTTTAAATATATACGATAAACATTGAGAAAAGAATTTTATTTGTTTTAATACAATCACGAATTGAAGCAATATATAATTTCTTTTTTTTTTCATCAAAGTCTGCGTTTATGTATTTTTCAACATAATTGAATCAATAGGAAGCATAAATTATTCAAGTATATAGTTCCATGCAAATCCTTAACCAATAAAGTGCGTTATAGAGGAGGATAAATATGTATAAGATGAAAACGATTTATTTGAATTCTTATGAATATTCGCTATTTTAGTCTGGAAATTTCGAAAAAGTATGCTAAAGAAAATTGAAAATTCTAATTTTAGTCAAGCAAATAATGAAGGTGAAAATCAATATTCAGAGTATTTCATTATAAAGCTCTGGAAATTCGGTCCGGCTATTTTCGAAGCTTTGAGCTTTCGGTTAGTATACGTTTCTTTGCAATTCCATGCTTTTGATTCAAAAGTTTTTTTAACGAATTCAAGTAGGTAGTGCGGCAAAACTGAAAAGTTGGTAGTCAGAATTTTTTCTCGATATACGGGCTGATCCGCGCCGAACTTTTAGCCTTCGCTGCAACTTTTTTCGAAAGACCATTGTTCGGCTTCTTCGCGCAGCAGAGAAGTTTAATTAGGCTCAAATTTCTTGTTTTGAGGTCAAGAAAAAAAAATCCGACATTGTAGCAAAGCTGGAGTGAATGGAGTAACAAATTAATTATTGCTCTATAAAAAGGTGAAATTTTGAAAGTTTTATAGCAACATGAGCGTATTCGTGTTTTCGCTACTACATGCAAAGGCACTAAATATCACACAAAGCAAATGTAGAGAAGTCAGTATAACGACTTTCGCAGCTTCGTATACAGTTGTCCAATCTTTATAATAACAGCTGCAGAGCACAGTATATAGTAATAATGAAGTCTGTGCAGAGAGAGAGAGAGAGAGACGCGAAGCACGCAGTAAGCCTTTCATTCGAAAAGTTGGGTATATACGCAAGAAGATTATTCACAACGAGCACTATATTCCGACGGTCACGAGGAGATTCGCTGCACTACAAAGTATATACCGCGAGCAGCTGATGTCAATATGAACTTTAGCGCCGCGCGCGCAGCTCCCTTTTTCTCGGGCCACGCACCGGCTTAATACTCCCTCGCAATATATAAGAGCGCGTTTCAATGAAAAGCATCAGTAGTAGCATAGCAGGGTGCGGACTTGGCCTGCAGAGGGAGAAGAAGCACGGCGTCGGCGGGAGAAGGAGACGTAGGAGGATAAAGAAGAAAGGGAAAAAAAGCGATGATAAGCGCAGAGGCGGGGTGTAAAGGTCGCTCGGGGCATGGATACATGTTGCATGCCGGCCTTATTTGTCGCCCCCTCGCGCGCGGCGCACGCTGAGAGAGAGAGAGAGAGAGAGGAGGGTTGCGGAAAAGCGCGGTAGAGCAAGAAGCAATCGAGGGGCGAAGCTGATTCGCCTCCTCGGGGCAAAGTCAAGAATTTCACCTATAAGCCACGTCCCAAATGCACCTCGACTTGGCTCGGCACTCTCTCTCTCTCTCCCTCCACACTACTACTATCTTGCCACAATCCTTTTCTACCCTTTGAGATACGTGCGCCACGCGAAAATTCCCAGCCCACGGCTGTTTAGCTCATTTACTATACTCAAGCGCCCTCCCGCGTCCTCCTCGTGTTATATAGTTGTGCAGCTGGCGGGAATGTACAGCACTGCTATGCTGGCTGCCGACGTTGCCGTTGCCGCTGGTGGTGCTGCTGCTGGTGGTGCTGCTGCAGCTTGCACATCGCCGGACGGAATTAAAAGAAGGATAAAGGCCTCGTTGCTTTTGCCAGTTTTCCCTTTTGACGCGACTTCCTCCCTCTTGTCTCTCGCGCTCTCGCTCTCTTTCTTTATACTTACTTGTTGATTTTTAATTTGCTTGTCATCCCGCTTTATGCCCCTTCGTTACTCTCTCTCTCTCTCTCTCTCTCTCTCTCTCTCTCTCTATCTCTCTGCTACTGCTGTTTATGGCTCTTCGCATGCTGAATAATGGATGACTTACTTTTTATGTGGGAATTTAAGGGGATGTAACTTTGGTATAGAGATGAGACCGAGTATTTTTAGCTTTTAATTATTTTGCAACCAATTACACTCGGCTGCAGTTATGCTTAATAAATTAAGACTTTATTGGAAAAAATGATATTATCCCTGAACTTATAAATATACTTAGCTAACCCATTAAGTTCCAAGCAAACATGTTCTCTAAATTTTAATCAGTCAGATTTATGTACTGATTTATCAAGTGAAATCTAAAAATCAGTTTTAAAATTCACTGAAAAATCACTGCAATATGCATTGATTTTCGAACGCAGTGGTTTTATAGAATATACAATTATTGAATACTAGTAATTTATGAATATATGTATATTAATAGAATCTGTGCATCATGCATTCTATAAAATTATTTGAACGCGTATAATTTGATGCATAATTAACTAGTTTATATTTCAGATTATAATTTTGGAGGATGCCGACGAGATTGGAATAAAAACTAGAGTCTAGAGACTACGTGCGAAACCTAGGTCATTATTTAGAACACCAAAAGACATTCAATTTAAAAAAAAGTTTGGCCTCCTCACTCGAGGGGAAAGTTGAAATAAAAACATAATTGAAAATCAGTGTCTGGATATATTCGTCTGTTTCTACTTTCATGTATAAAGCTTAGGGAATAATCAATTCGACTATTTTTCAAATATTTCCCTACAATTAAAGGAGTTAAAATAATTTTTTAAGTTAAATGTCTTTTTATTTACTAAGTGATAGTGCAAGTCTCGTACGTTGCCCTTATAATTTTATTAAAGGTATATATGGGCATACTCCGGGTTGCCACTGTTACTCCGAGTAACAGTTACTAAATATACATTCCGTTTTTGTGGAGCGGAGTTACCCCATTGGCAAATCGAATGGGACAAATCTTGAGAGAACCCGCTCCGGAATGGCCGGTATATTGAAAAGTTCGATTTGGGAGCTTATGTCATATAACGTAGGCTCCGAAATCGTACATTTTCATATCCTCTCGCTCACCTTGTGGAATATGGGGAGACATCTATGCGCTCGTATACCAAGTCAGCGCGACCGACAAGACCCATCCAAGTACTAACCGCGGCCATCGCTGCTTAACCTCGCCGACCGCCCAAGGTACTGTTGCTACCCCGCCAAGGCGTCGATCCTATATTACAGATTATATTTCTTAATAAATGTAATATCATTGATCAAAACATTTTGGTAAGTTTAAATCCCCTACTTTAATTTTTGAGTGAAAATCGGCATTTTAATGATATTGTTAAAACTTATTATTTACACGGAAATGAGTTCTGAGGATCTACTTATTGTTAGTACCGAACTATAGGCGGATGTTAACAAGTCAACCCATGACACCTAAGGGCGTAATAATCATTATGATAGCATTTCTAGGGTCTTAGAAAATAAAAAACAAGAAATAATTTTCTTTCAATAGTATCAATATGAACCCGTAAAGGAGATGAAAACTACCCCTAAACAATACTAACTGGCATTTAATTTTAAGGATTATTATATGTATAATTATTTCAATAACATTATTTTTTGACAAACTAAAAACCTATCGACTACTTTATATTACTTTTTATTAACGATTGCTTGGTACAGTGATCTTATAAATATTCATGCGTAAACACGATAACTCGTTTTCGAATATTATATCATCGGTCATTTATAAATAGATACGTTAAAAAGATAAAAATAAAACAAAAAATTGGACTGAATAGGTTGCAAGGATTGTTTTAAAAAAATTGAACTCTTTAAAATTAAGTATATTCTATCACAAGAGTGTAAAATGGGATGTTTAATAAAAAGAAGTAGAAAGTTCTTCTTCTACAGACGATTAAAAAAGAAACGTAATTTTTGAGAATTATTAAACACAGTCTAATAGAAATCTAGGGTCAAACCCGAAGCGCATCATATATCAATTTCGATGTAGAAACTTACTACCTACTCGTTCACATACTTACACTAATTAGTTAAAGAAGATTATTCCATTATAATAAATCCAAGCTGAAAATGAAAAAGTTAATGAAACACGTACAGGCAGACACACACATACCGAGTTTAATTGCTAAAATATTGTCACAAGTTCATCATCTTTTTACTATGCTAAAGAAGGAGCGCACGGGGGGAGAGAAGCATGATGAGAATGCTCGGGGCGCTCGGCAACGGTCTTGTTACGATGTATAACAGAGCTACAGAGAGAACACAACACGAATGTCCCTGGGCATGCTGTGCGCCATCCAGCGTCAGCGCGCGCGCGGCCACCTTGTCATAATAAACAAGCGTACAGCGGCCTTTATACTCTTTGTTGCGCAAACTATAAGCAGACCCTAGAAGAATTTAGATTTCAAAGGACGATACCATAGCTCTAATCGTGCGCTGCGGACATTTTTTTCAACAATTATTCGATACTCGTTAACTTTTCCCTCTGCAAAATTACCATGATACACGTGAATCGATTGAAACGCTTGCGGATGATTTGGCCATAATTTACAAAGAATCATGAGTTTCTATTAGGTATTGATTAATTGCAAAACAACTTTCCAAGAAAATTTATAATATTTTGAAAAGTTAGTGGACACAGGTGAATTGTATTTGGTAAATTCTTGTTACAAATAAATAGAACTTTAAAATGTTGTGCAACATATAAGTCTCTCGTTTATCAATGAAAAGGCTTTTTTTCGTTAAAAATACTCTAGTTTTTCTCGGATAATAGTTGGCTATACCCCAACCTACTGCCACCTTTAATGCTAAAACCTTTTCAAATAAAGGACGATAAAAGGTAAAAAAAGCTTTTTTATACAATATTTTTAGACAAAAAATACTGCAAAGATATATAAAAAGCAATGGCTATTTTACTATTATACCACAAATATGCTTGTTAACTTAATTTGACATATGAAAATCTTTGATAATTTGACTCTCCATGAATGAACTCGTGAATTATACGAATCAAACCTTTTTATAAAAATAAAGTAATAAAAAAAAATATAAGAATAAAGTTTGTTTGGCGTACGAAAATATAGTTAAAAATCAACCTTCCAAATAGACATTCAACTCTTATTTACCTTTCAGCTCTCGCTATATATATATATTACGCAAACAGAAAATAACTGATGCGCAGTTTCTCATTGCAAGCTCATAAATGCGGAAGCACACGCGGAATTTCAGGAAATTCTTTCGCAGCGAGTGTCCCCCCGCGCGATATTCATCGTTCTCTATCTGAAACGCGTGTTTTTTAAATAACGGACATATCGCTTATTTGCACCGCACATATATAATATAGCAAACCATAATATAATCTCAGAAACAAATCCAGCTTATATATATGTATTCCAAAAAAGCAGCAACAGCTTCAAAATTTGTTCTAGCCCCCCGCCCTGGAAGATTTTCCTCGCACGTAAAAGGGACAATCGAGCACAGGGCGCGCAGCGAGTTAAACGCAGAAGTTATTAAAAGTTGCCTGAGAGAGATGGTCTCTCTCTCTCTCTCTCTGCCCGCAGCCGGTGTTTTATAGCTAAGCATCCCCTCTCCCACTCTCTCTCTGTCCTTTTAATCATTCATATATTCAACTAATGCAAGCATAACAAACGGGACAGCAGAGAGAGAGAGAGAGAGAGAGAGAGAGAGAGAGAGAGAGAGAGAGAGGGAGAGAGAAGCGGAGTATAAAAGCGGCGGAAATGAAAGGCCATCCATCAGAAAAGTGATAATCGAATTTCGCGCGAGTGGAGTATAGTAGCGTATGAAAAGATACGCCGTGGTATATTTGTCAGGTCTGCGAGCCAAGTTGCGAGTCTCAAGTCCCGGAAAAGCCTGCATCCTCTCGAGATATATACATATATATATATAAGTTCGCGCTCAGCTCCCATCGACGTATAATACAGAATATAGTATGCGGCGAGTCGCGCGCCGGACGCCAGACGCTCGCGCCCAAGGGGGCTGCACTTCTCCATTGAAAAAAGACTATACTGCACGCAAAAGTAGAACAAAAAGGAATACAAGGGAAACTAAGAGATATAGAACCGCTGCACACACTCACACAGAGAGCATCCGGAGTATCGTCCAGCGTATATAAGGAGGGATTTTTCAAATAGTCAGCAGAGCGTGCCGAGTGATAAACGCGCGCGCGAGCCAGCGCGCATTTCGAGAATACTTTATTTTTATTCGTGTCCAGCGATAAGGTTCCTTTGTCTCTGCGCTGTCCTTTCTTTCACTCTCTCTCTCTCTTACAAACGATAGCAGCCAGCCACCCTCTTCTCCCTCTCTCTCTCTCTCTCTCTCCCTGTCGCACTCGGTTGCAGCAAGCGGCCGAGTGGCAAAGGTCGAGATTCGGTGAAATATTCAGAGGCTCAAGAGAAAAGTTGGCAAGCACCTGCAGCACAGAAGAGTCTTTCTCTCTCTCTCTCTCACTTTGTGTGCGTGCGTGTTTCTATGTGTCGGTACACTGCACTTGCATGAATCCATACACATACGTATATATGTATACACACGACGACGGTCCACGAGGATGATCCTATATATAGTCAGCTCGGTTGCAGTGCAGGCCCCTGTCCTCCTATTCCTCGCTGGATATACCGCCGCTCCTATCCCCCATCCTTCCCCCGTTCGCACCGGCCGCACAAGCCAGCGACGCGCATTACGTATTCTACAAGGTATGAAGCTCTTAAAGCTCGAATACCCAGGCGACACACGCAGTTATGTTAATCTCGACTTTCTCTCTCTCTCTCTCTCTCTCTCTCTCTCTCTCTCTCTCTCTCTCTCTCTCTCCCTCTCCGTCGCTTTCTCCATCGATGACGTTCCTCAGCTCTTCCTCCTCCTCTTCTTCTTGTCAGTTTCTTCGAGTCTTGCTCTCCCTTTCGTGTCCTCCCTTTCCCTCGCAGTCGCAGCCTCTTATATCTAGTTACCCTCTGATGCTGCCACGACGCCAGCCGCTCGCCTCGACGCACAGAGCCACGAGGCTGCTGCCTCTCTCTCTCTCTCTCTCTCTCTCTCTACTGCCCCCGAGTTTCCCCCCGACGGCGCTCGCTCTCCTCATACATACATGCAAAGATCCTATTTAACACCAGTCGTACTTAAGCTTTCCTTGGGTACAAACGGTACGCGGCGATGCCTCGTCGCACTTTCCCGTGCGATTCTCTCCCTCTCTCTTTATCTCTCTTTCTCTCCCGCGAGACTGTATAATGCGCCTAAGTGCTATACTGGAACTTTGAGAGCTGCAGCCGAGGAGAAAGCGGAGGAATGCGCAGTAATAATCTGAGATGATCGCGATGTGCCGCGACGCGCCACTCGACGCTTCCTCCTGTCAACTGCCAGACTCTGTGTCTATACTGCATCAGTACACTGTCGAAACTACTTTATTCCTTGAAATTTCTCGTTAGGTCTCTCCGGTATGAATATTATATACCGCACGCGACGATGGATGCCCGGCCGCTATTCGAAAAATCACTTCGATCCGTGTTTTTTTAGCCAAGATTTTTTTTTCCTCTCTCTTTATATGTCCAACCCCCCCAAAGTTATGTTTACCTTCTATTATATGGACAAATATTACGTGCAAGGTTGTTCTTTCGGAGCACGACACGCGTATTGATCGAAAAATAACATTCGAGCTAAACTTATCAGAGCTTTTCCATGCTCGGATTATTATTGTACTCCGCATGTATATATATGGTGAGGAAATCAAGTCCTTCGCAATCACAAAGCTGCTTCTCGTGTTACGGGGACGTATGTCGCTTACAATGGGCTTTTTCTGCCTGTATATCTCGAAATTGCAATTTCTGCTTCCTTGGGTCGCTGACTTTGTTTACGAAAAATATGCCTTGTGTCATAAGCTTACAAATTGAATAAAAGCAATGAGAAAGAAGATTCAGTATATATAAGTGTATTATTATTTTCAAAACTTGAAATTATTAAATATACATCGAGTTATATAAGTTAATATATATTGAATATATATATATATATATATATATATCTATAGAGAGCATTCTTTACGTTCTCTAGAAAAATTAATTAATAAGAGAATATATTGCGCAGAGAAAAATATGTATTAGCTGGAAGTGAGGCCCACAACACTGAGCATATGGAAATATTATGATTGCACTCGAAGCGCAACCGCACTTGAATCTTCTTCAGCTGCTGCGAGCCACAATAATCCTTAAAGTTATTTTACTCATGACAATTACGATTGCGGAGCTATAAAGACGGCCGCATTGCATATATAATATTAATCCAGCAGCTCTCCTCATAATCAGTCATTTGCCACATTCACTTTGATAT
Organism: Megastigmus stigmatizans; assembly: GCA_900490015.1. Lineage (NCBI taxonomy): Eukaryota > Metazoa > Arthropoda > Insecta > Hymenoptera > Megastigmidae > Megastigmus > Megastigmus stigmatizans. The sequence goes on from UELV01105806.1 coordinate 12,181, forward strand.
ACTTCCGGATCTCATTATTTTTAATGAGGCACCTCTATATATGTATATAGCTACAATGTCTTTGCAAAGCGTGAGGGAATTTCCACGACTTCCTCCCTGAATGCACTCAATGCCACTGGATATACCATCCGAGTGCATTCTTTTTGCTTTCATTCGGACCTTTTGTGCTCCACACTAATAAATATTTCTCATAATCTGCTTCTTCTGCTTCTCCTTCTACTTTTTTTTCTATTATTTTTAATCCTCTTTGTCAAAGTTCCGTAGCTGTAATTTTCGATCCATTAAATGTCGGGACGGGATAATGGAAAGAGAGCAAGAGAGAGAGAGAGTGAGAGAGAGAGAGAGAACTGAATCTGCAGAAAGAAGCTTCCAATCCTAATTACCGATTTTTAAATATTGATCCTGTATCGAACAATAGCATGTTATGTCTCATTTTCATTAATCAACGCAATAATTTTTCTAAATCTTTAAAAGAAAATTTAAAGATTATACACCTGAAAATGCTTCTGCATAGACAGCTATAACTAATCAAGACAAAAGTTTACTGATTTTTATGAACCTTTATACTTATAAAATATATGAAATGGTTATAAAGACTGCATTTCTAATCAATTTCGGTCCGTAATATTTGATCGTGGAACGTTTAAAAGCTTTGAAAATCCATTTCATAACTTACAATTTATATATAAATACATATATGTATGTATATGCAAACTCTAGCTTGATTTTAGCTATTCGCTTAATTAAACTGGTCACTCAATGGTTCCTCGAGTTTATTTATATGAATATTTCCAGATCTCATGGGGCATAGTTGGACTAGTAAGTTTGAATCAAATGAACTACCTATGCGAATATCGTAAATAACCTTTACTATTCTGGGAAAGCTTTTATTAAATCTGAAATGCTGCTGGTAATAACTGAAATACTAGAATGCTACAACATTTTTCATTACACACAGCTACATACGGAGAAGTGAATAGAGGGCAACAAACATTGATTGTGTACAAAAAAATTCACTGGGAATTAAATACTCGAGTTTATTCAACGAATATTTAACAGGTTCTTGAAACTATAATATTAAGAATGTATTATAGAATACTATATTTAGTCGCAATCTTATCTCTTTTTAAGATTATACATTATTCACTGCAATAAAATATAGGTAAATATTTGTATTTTATAGAATGATTTCTAATTCTGTAAATCGATTACAAAATTATGGTGATCTATGGTATGTAATGTGTATCATAAATATTGAAATAATGTCCTACGCTACCTATATTGAAATAATAACGATTGGAAATATACATGGTTTATATACTGTACTCACTTATATATTGTAAACCTTTTAGTAGGTAATTCCCACATTTGTGGCACAAAACCATTTTCTACTGATTTTTGTAATTTCTTTGTATATGTATTATATTGTAACATATAAATGCACGAGATTTTAAATTGAAAAAATAAATTTAATTAATCTTGCAAAAGGACTATTTCCAAGTTAATCCTCACTAATTTTTAGAATGTATTGTAACAAAATTAACTACGATTACCAGGAATTGATAGTGCCAGAAATCATTATATAAATATATGCACATATGTTGTTTTTATGTTTAAATCCAAGCAGGACAAGGTAGGAGAAATAATAGAAGAGACACTAACGCCTGAGGAAGGAATAGCTTCTAAATGGAGAGTAATGGTCGGACTTATACCTGACGTGATGCAATTTAAGAGAAACACTGTATACTTTTTGATGCTCTAGTATAGAGATACATATCAAAAGAAAATAAAATACCTTTTTTATCCTTACTCTATCATGGAGATAAAGATGAGCAGTAGTTTCTCAATGCCTGAGAAAAATATTTATGAAGACATTCTGCGAACTGCAGAATTTTTCTTTTTTTTTCATTTAAACCGACAGGTGAAATATGATGCTATGCGAGATTTAACCCTAAAACGTACATAGATGCATTCTCAAGTAATTTACATAATCATTGCAATTGACCAATTAAATCAGTCAATCTAAATTAGTTTTGTTCACACATTTTGGCATTTATCGAAGCGCATAAATATAGTTCCGTTTCCAAACGTTGTTTCCCAAGTCATCGTAATACTCCTCCTTTAAAGTTTAAAAAAATAACGTATTGGTTTTTGCTCGGATCCAAGAAACAAGAAACAAACAGAAGTCCACCGAGTATAGGTGCAGGAATCTCGCTATAGGATACAACTAACAGTAGCACTTGCAGTGGTATAGGACAAAAAATATGGAATTTTATCCCAGAATATAAGGCGCATTGTTCTCGTAATGAGCGCATATTTAAAATTTAAAATTTGCTCGCTATTCGTGTATATATTTCAAAGTTTTCGTCCGCACTCCCTTTCTTCCCGCGCTTCCCACATGTTAATAGAAAAAAATAAGCACGAAGCGCACGCATATATAGAAAGTCTTTCCCGCTCCCATGCGAGCGCACATATAGCAGCGGTATGTAGAGCCGCAGCGAAAAGTTAACATAGAGAGAGAGAGAGAGAGAGAAACAGACTCGCTGGTCGAGCCTCCAACTACGAATTTTGCAATTTCACGGTATATTACGGCCTATTCACATGTGTAACCCCGAAAAGAACTTGCTCTCTTTCCTCCAGTTTTGTCACCTACATATACATATATGTGTGCCTATAGATCCCGAGGTCAGGCACACACACACACACACACACACACACACACACACACACACACACTCACACACGCGCGCGCGCGCGCACAGAGTTATACAGCGTAGCCTATATACATAGATACGGCGACGATCAGTCGTCAATTGATGCGTCGACGCATGCATCCCCCACTCTCTAAATTTTGTCGCTTTTCCAGAGTTTGTGGACCATTATTATCCATACCATATACACACCCGCGCGCACACGCTGTGCACAAATGCGCGCACATGCACTTGCACACACGTACATATATGAGGAAGAGAGAGAGAGAGAGAGGGATCCATCGAATGGCGCACACACGGCACACAGGCGAGACTGGACAGCAGCAGCGTGCTGGCTGCACTGCACACTGCGCTCGGCTCCTGCAATGCTGGGCTCTCGCGCGCAATAATTCAACGGCACCATTATTGGCGCAGTCCCATAAATTTGAATTACCCCCCACCCCTCCCCTCTTCCCATTCCCTCTCCCTACGCGCGGAATATTAATAATCGGCCTGGCCCTAGTGCAGCGCTTCCCTCTGCTACTGCTCCTGCTGCTGCTTCACCTATACACACACACACACACACACACA
>UELV01105812.1:0-22090 GCA_900490015.1 Megastigmus stigmatizans
ATATATATATATATATATATATATTCACACACGAATGTATATCGGTGGGCTATTGGCTCGTTGGTCCGTGTCCGCAGCTCTTGGTGTTGTCCGCGATCTTTGAAGGCTCGAACAACGAGTTCGGCTGGCTTTACGACGTCTCCAAGAACCGTGTGTACGCGAGATTGCGCGCATATAACTCCGTGTAAAATTACAGTCGTCACCGCGGGACGATGATTACTTGTTGGTGTCGTGCTCTTGTTCTGCTTATTTTTTTTTTTTTTTTTTGGTAATACTGTAAATTCAAGTATAGAGTTGGTCTGAATTTTTGGCATTCTAATGTGCTCCACACGTACTCGCTAATCATAAAGTGAAAAATCACTTCGTAATTGAATAATTTTATAGCGATTTGTTACATTGATTCGTGATATTCAAGATTTATAATTCATTCAGTATCTATTTATAAACAGTAATATTGTTTTGTTAAACGTGGTACAGCTGCGATAGGATTGAAATATTAAATATTAATTTTGCGCAATTAAAAACTTACGTTTCTCCCGCGTATAATGTATATTAGCTGGAGGAAATTTTAATAAGAACATTTGATTGCCCGCACCGGCGTGGCACCACGTATAAAAAGCTCGAGGACAGGCAGTGCGACAAGTTGTTTACGAGTCCAGGCAATATGACGCCTACGTGAGGCTGGATTTTTAACAGATTTTAATAAGGGTGAATAACTTAGAAACGAGCCGGATGAATGACATTAAATTACCAGAGGGGGAAAGAGAGAGAGAGAGAGAGAGTGAATTTCACGAGCGATCCCAGTCAAGTATAGCGCCGAGACCTTGGTAAAAACGACAGGGCAAGCGAACGAGTGAGAGGGGGGGGGAGTGGCTCGAGCTGGAGGGAATATAGTATAAGCCGCATCTGTGGCTCGGTCGAGGGTGTAAATGTTTATAAGGGAAGTAGAGAGAGAGAGAGAATTCTTGGCTTCGCAGCCGTTTACCACTCCCCCACGTCTTTTCCCGCTCGGCGAATTCACACTGCGCTCCGACTTGGAAAGCAGTCAGTGTGTATGTATGTGTGCGTGAGCAACTTTATTGCGCGGCAATTTGCTTATTAACTCGCAGTTAGTTTCGGCTGCGCGTCGATTAATTAATGGGCGCCCGCCGCTCGCCAGATGGAGGCACGCCTATACTCTACGTACGCCCGAGACTCGAGTCTCTCGATTTTCTCTCTCTCTCACTCTCTCCCCGCATATCCTTCCCTTTATCCCCCTTTTCGACGCTTTTGCACCCTGGATTTAATGCGCCTGTGTGTAAGCATAGTATATATACGTATAAGTGTGTACGAATAGTCTGCTGCAGTTTCGAAAATTTCTTATTTACTTCGGTGTGCGCCAATTGAAAATACTCAGCTGCTGTTTCGTGCTATAATGGAGAAATTTTAAGTAGAGAGACGAGTGTTTTAAAGTAATTGGTATAGCCGATAGTTAACCAGGCCTTTAAAGCGTAACATACAAAGACAAATTGTGTTTGATCATCGAATAAATGGTTTAAAACGATTATCATTTGGGTATAATTTAAAAAGAGAAATGTTTCTCGATTCGTGTTAACGTGTATAGTCGTCAAACTAAATGTTCACGTGTAAACGATAAGGAAATTCTAAAACAAAGAGATCAATAAGTGGAATAAGAAGATGCAGCTGCATGTACACTATGCGGCGGACGTTATACGCGCCCGTGTAAGGGGTGTACAATGTAGAGCCGGTCGAGCAAACGGCAGAGAAGCCGTCGTTACACTTGACGGTCAGTGCTGGTGGATTACCGGGATCGCCATTTCCCGAGACCGCGATACGAACCGCGCGAGCAACTATAAATGGGGCCAAAGTCCCTGCGCTCGAGGGAGAGACTATACCGAGACTTGCAAGGGCTCTTGATTTTACAACCCCGCCTGAGGCCTTTACCTCTTTACGGCGCTTTTTGCCTCCGCCCGAAAATCGCCTTGTTGGTCGCGTACGCTTATTGTCTTGAAAAAAGTCCCATTATCTAATTAGCCGGCGTTGCGGTGAATCGCGTTTGAGGGTTATTTCGTGGTTTTACCCAGTGTTTAAGGATATTGATCCTTTCGTGTGTACGTAAAGAATGAGTTTTCAATTTTTTTTTCTTTTAAATCTATGAAGATCAAACGAAATGAGCATTTTCAAATAGAAAGTACGTGTATACAAAATGCTTTGTTTTACCAATGGCAGAAAAAAAGAAAACTGTCGCGATATCGTTAGCGCGCAGGAAAACTGCCAGAAATACGAACCTGATTTATGGGCCAGAAAATGTCGTGGATTCAATTCAAAGGAAACTAAATCCGCGGTTGCCGGCGGCGAACGAGGAGGAAAAAAGTCACTTGCGAAAGTCGATACCGGGGAACTTATGGGGGTCATTGTATGGAGCACCGCCGCGCGTTGGGGAAAGTTTACAAGCCGTGTCCGAATGTGAAGTCGATAAAAAAAAGTGAATCCGCGTCCCCATCGCGTGCTAAGAGAATGGATGCTACCGAATCGATATTTTATTAAACTTCCAACGATATATCTTTCCTGCTTATATGAATTTTTGAAATGTTTTCGGAAAATCGATACTTATATCGATCAAGCTGGTTTTTATCAATATAATTCTATTGATTGCATTCACAGTGTGTAATAGGTGAGTAAGATTTATCAGAATTGTTCATTAAATATAGTCAGATTTATAAATGTCATTGTAATATATTTATTTAAAATTTCGTTTATAAAATATCAGGCAGATGAAAAATAATTTTACATCACGTCAACTCTAATAAATATTTATGAAAAAGATTTTTTTAAATAATTGCAGGAATTTATATATTTTACTGTCCACATTTTTAATACTTTGCTTAAAGCGCCAGAGATAATAAAATTATACCCACACTAATAATTCAATCAATGTAAATTACAAGTAATATTTTCAGAAAGCTAAGAATTTATTTTATAAATAACATTATCAATAGGACCGTCCCGTATTTTTAAAAAGCAATAACTAAATCAATAAAACAAAAGCTTATTTCAAATAAATTCAGACTCTCCAGTCGCTCTGACAAAAAAGAAAAACAAAGAAGCTGAAAATATCCGCATAGAAGAGGCATGAGAACAGCCTCTCGAGTCCAGAAGCACACAGTAGGGAAACTCGTCTTTATCGAGTTTCGCATATCCGTCCCCTCTCTCATACGCAAAGCCCGTCGATTTTTCGCACGCGCGGAATAGCTTCAAGATTTCTCACAAATGCGCTCTCTCGCGATCCCAATTTCTCAAAGCACCCACTTTATTCAGCTCCAGCATGGATGTCTATATATATATGTCTATATAAGAGAGGGCGAGAGACACGAGCACTTGGTATACATAGAGAAAACGGCAGGCGTCCCGTGTTCGCCTACACGAATCCGATATGTGTATGCGACTGGGAGGCTCAAGTCGGAAAGAGAGAAGGAATCATATTGACCTCGTGCTTTGTGTCTATATCTGTATGTGTATATATACTATATGTATTTTAGAAACTCGACGGCCTGTGGAATCAATAAAGATTTGCCATCGCGAGAAGTGGAGGATATCGAAATGATGACGGGGAAGAATATTTCGAGCGCTGATGGTTATAACTCTTTTTTCACTTGTTCCACAATTTTCCGCACTCTTCATACCGCTATTATTGTATTATACTGGCCATCTCGATCCCTTAATTGAATTATTCCATTAACGCGGTGATCGAGGTATTCCACTTGGCATTAATAACACTCGTCACCTTCTAAAATGCCGCATGAGATAACGCTCAAAGTCGGCTGTCCTAAAAAGCAGAGCATCAAGGAAAATACATCAGAGACGCAGAAAGAGCTGACGACACACCGAGTCACACTCATACATACACTGGCGAAACAGAGCAAACGAGTCTGGCAGTCTGTGTGGTGTATACGCACGTATATATAGTATAAGGGAAAAGGGCGAAAGAGATAGAGAGAGTGAGAGAGAGAGAGAGAGAGAGAGAGAGAGAGAGAGAGGAGTGGTGAGAAAAAGAGAGCTCGAGGGAGGCTATACGTTGGTAGCTCGTCCGATCCGCGAAGCCCAGGGGGATGAGCAAGACATTTGTCAACGCGACGGCGGCAGCAGCAGCGGTCTGTGAGTGGACTCCGGACCTCTTCGACTCGCTGTACTGCTCTCTCTCTCTCTTTTTCTCTCTCTCTCTCCACAATTCGCTCTCTTTCTCTGCGCGGACGTGATGGAGAAAGTGAGCAAACGGCCGCTGCCGGAGATTGTACGTGTGTATCTATCCCTTCGAGAGAGCAGCTTCGTTTCTTACTATCTCTCTCACTCGCTCTCGTACTGTCTCTCGAGGGCGTCGGACAATATTAAACCGCATTCGTCTTCTACGCGAGTAGATGCGACGATTTTCTCTCCCACTCTCTCTCTCTCTCTCTCTCTCTGGCTTCGTCTCGTGGAGTCGCGAGCGTGAAAAATCGAGTGAGTATATATACTCGCTGCAGAGAATGTAAATAACGAGGGTAGAGAAAAGGGAGTTGAGCGAAGCTACTGATTAAAAGCGATCCGTGTTGGACTGAGGAGCCTGTAAGCTTGTTTCTTCTTTTCTGCAATTGGGTGACGTGGCTGGATGTGCGGAATAAATACATAATTTAGTGCTGGAAAAATGGCTGTGGGTGTTTTACTTTTGCGTTTCTTTGTTTGGCGAAGAGCTTGATATTTGCCGGTTATGAAGGTTTTTGTAGAGGTATTGTTTCTAATACTGAATATACAATAAATTTGTGTGGATGATAAAATTTTCTTCTTCTATATCTAAAAAGATAAAATAAAATTGATAAACATGAGCAAAATAAGGTTTTACTTGATATTACAAGTTTCTGTTTTTCTAGATTCGCTTCTTTTTCAAGCATCGATTGCGGAATTTAAAACATACACCAGCTTCCCGATCAGACTAAAAAATTATTCTACAAAAAGGCTAGGGTGGAAAAATAAAATTTCCCAGATCCGATCCCAGCGAAATCCTTCGAAGCCAGCGTCCCAACGAATAAACAGTAAATCCCTATAAATCGACGTCTTCCCGAGAACATTTCAGTCCCTTGCAATTGCGTCAAACTTTTGTTTCATTTTCAGGAGGCGAGCCGAATCCAAAACAACTCGGGTCTACTTCAGCCGCGGCAGATAAAAAAAAGCGGCGTTCCTCCAAACTAAACAACCACCCGATGCAGCTCATATCCAAATGCGGAAAATTCGGGCCACCCCATGGTACACAACCGAGCGTAGCAAGGCGCAAACACGGGAGAGAAAAGGAAGAAAAAGGGGGAGGGGGGATGAATTTCCAAAGGAAGAGAGAATCGGATTCGCGAGCCGCGGAATATAACGCGAGGGAAGGTATATATAGGGGGTTACGGCGGGGGTGTGTCCGGGACAAGGAACGGGCGGGTTGCGTTGCTATCCTCTGCTGAGCTGGCTTCCTCGCAGACATTGTTCAACCGACTTCTCTCTCCCTCTCTCTCCTCCACCCTCTCTCTCTCTCGCTCTCTCTCTTTCTCCTTTATTTGATTACGGCCCATTCGTATACACGAGGATCGGGTTTAGAGCTGCTCGCGATCGCGAACTATTCGCTCGATCGAGCGCGGCATTCCTCTACGCGTGTGCGCGTGTGTGGAGATGTGGGAGAGGTTGTATAGGGTCTTAGGGCTGCGAAGGAGGATATGCGGGAGTATGAGGATACTAAGGTCGAGGCATCGAGTTGTGTTTTTGAGGCATTTTTTATTTTAGGGCAGGATTTTATGATAAAGACGGTGCAGGGAATGTCTTTATATTGTTATTCATTTTAATTTGCGTATGGATTTGGGTATATAAAAAATGAAGAGATTTTTTAAAAAAAATTGTTTATTATTGTATACTTTATTAAAGGGGGTATACACCTATAAATTTTTTTATGTTCATTCACCTAAAACAAAAAAATTATAATAATTAGTAAAATTTTCACATAATATTCTAAAATTGAAGAAATTTTATGAATTTATGCAGTTTTTGAACTCATTTTATTATTTAATCAAAAAATTTTAATTTATACAACTCTTCACACCATAATGACATCAATTACAAACAATTTAAGACGAATTACATCAAAATTGATCAATCGGTTGGACCCGTAGGTTACGCCAAAGCCAAATTTTTGAAACTGACACAACATAAGATAAAATGGGCATAGAGGCTTCTACTAGAGCTCATTTTGTCAGGAATCCAATATACTTTTAGAATATTATGTGAAAATTTTACTAATTATTATAATTTTTTTGTTTTAGGCGAATGAACATCAAAAAATTTATAGGTGTATACCCCCTTAATTGAAATAACAGTACACCAAAATTTTATAAAAACTTATTTTGGATTTGTCATACGTCATTCTTGTAGAACAAACTCTGGCTAAAACGTTGTATAATATTTTTATTTATTTTAGTTTTATGTTTAACATATAAGCGAAAGTTCATTAAATTCATACTCATAATAAAAATAGCGTAAGAATTAAATGATGGTTACACACTGATTAGTAAATACAAATATGAAAAAAAATTTCATAATAATGTTATAATATTATAGATTACCTGTAGATACAGTGGAAAGTCTGCTTGCATACCAAACAACGAATTAGTCCTAGCTAGTATCGACTGGAAATCAGTATTATGATCACAAAAATATACAAATAATTGGAACTAAAAATAAATAAATATTAAATAATTATTGTTACGATAGTTGCGAGTTATTGTTGATAATACTAATAATTTTATTTAACCTGGCAGATCTTTATCAGTTAATTTGTCAGTTAATTTTTAAAAATCCGATTATATTTATTTTCATTATATTATATATTTTTTGACACAATTCCTCTGATAAAAAACTAAAAATTTCATGTTTTTGTTATTTTTATCTACAAGCACTAGTTTTTCTAATTGTGAATTTAGTCTTAGGCACTTAGCCTCCTCAAATTTAATTATATGTTTCAATAACATATAACCGTGCATTAAAAAAATTAACAATAAAGTTTCTAATGCTATTAGCACGTGAAGGAGTAACATAATTTTTTCTACGAACTCAAATAATAAAAAATAAGTTAACCGGCTGTTAAAAAATCGATATCAATTCTGTAATATAACTATTCCGCGCACTGTTTTTTATAAAGTTCCTATTTACTTATGTAAAATGAGTAGTTAGTTTTATCTACAGACGCTAGATTCTCTATTTGTGTATTTGGTCTTTCTACTACTTTACTTAAACGCACCACATATGCCATTGCATATTCTAGTAGATTTTCAGCTTGTTCTCAATCATGGGCTGTGATGTTTAGTCAGAGAACCAAATTTAGCAATTTATTCAATAGGTATAAAAATAAAAATTGTTTCGAGGGTCTAAACAAAATTACCCTGTCCTCATCAGGCTTCAAACAAATCACTCAGCACATGGTTCGCAATTATTCTTATTAATACTGTTAACGGTATCTGATAAAAGAGGATACTAAGGTCGAGGCGGTGTGCTTCGTTTTTGAGGCAGTTTTTGATTTTAGTGCAGGGATTTATGATACAGAAGGTGCAGAGTATGTCTTGCTTGCTGTCCCAGCTAGTGTAGACTGGAAATCAGTATTTTGTTCACAAAAATATTCATATAATTGGTACTAAAAATAAATAAATATTGAATAATTATTGTTACAATAGTTGCGAGTTATTTTTGTAAATACAAATGATTTTATTTTACCCGGCAGATATCTACACCTTTAGGGTTACCAATATTTTCTCCACGTGTTAAAAGTGGGCAAACTTGATCATAATTATTGCAAGTAACAATCTAAAATAGAAAATACATTAAAAACGCCCTTTAGATGAATAATATACATTCCTTTATTTTACCTTTTCTAAATTACGTATACCCTTCGCAATTCGGTCTACTAAGCACTGTTGTTCACACTGCATGAAGCTTTAGACAATAAAGTGGTTTCACTTTAATCTTCTTAATTTACTTAATATGTGGAAAATTCCAAATAAAATAGGCAAATGATTGTTAATATTTTTTGAAGTTTTATCTATTTGGAATTTTTTGTCTACCTATTTTCCGGGAAATCTTCCATATGTACAAAATAATAATACCAATAAAAACAGTAAAAATCTTATAGCTTCCAAATGCTACCAGGCAAATAAGTACAAAAATATTCTTCGTGAACATTTTCATCTTTCAATATGAAAATACTTCGGAAATATTGCATATAATTTCACTTTCTACGAATATATAGTTTTTGCAAGTAATAAAAAATAGATTTGAGTAAATTTTGATTCAATACGTGCACTTTTAATCGCTAAAAAACTATAAATTTTAAATTCATCTTTATGTCTTAGTTATTTCCTCAAAACATATTTCTTGCTTTGAATCGTAAAAATAGTTCATGTATTTTTATACGTTTGTAACATGTTAACGTCATATTCAATTTTTTTTCAGAATGATTCTACAAAATTTTACAATATAGCGTAAATTAAGAAGAAAAACTTTGTATATTATATAATATGTATGTATAAATATATCTGTTTCTAACCACGAAATATAAATTGCGTTAGGCAAACATGTAGCAATAAATTACACCTTTACTGAGTCTTACATTACATATTTATCGATTTTTTATAGACACAACCGATGCACACGTCTTATATTTTCACCAACGCAAAAATTTTAGCAATAAAAAATTTAATATATTTTGTAAATGTTTTTCGTATAATTACAAATAAACTCCCGATTACTTCAATGAGTTTATTGATGAACTTTGCTAAAATTTAGAGTTGGATCTATGGTTTTCTGCTAAATGGCAGCATAAATTTAAAAACCGCTATTAATTCATGGGCACTTATTAGTTTCCTCAAATTTAATCATTTGCACGTGCAGATGTGACATAACTTTTTATAAGAACTCAATTAATAAAAAATAACTCAACCTGCTGTTAATGTAGTTATTTCCTCCATATCTTAATATCATGTTAAACGTTTTAGTAATGAAATAACTATAATTCTTTACCGATTTCAATAAACCAAAGCTTGTTTTGTGCATTACTAAAAATCAAATGTGTTTACCATTTTAGATTTTTTTTTAATTAATTGAAGATATCTTTTATATGTATAATAAAGAAAAATGCATTATTTAAAAAAATATATATATATTAGCAATCGTTTCATAAAACGATGGGTCTATAAAAATTATAATATTGTGAATAATTGAATTTTTTTGTGGTGAAATAAACAAACTTTGGTTTGTTGAAATCGGTCAAGAATTATAGTTATTTCATCATTACTAAAACGTTTAGCATGGTGTTGAGATAGGAGGTAAACAACTACCTCAACCAATCGATATCCATTCTTGAATATGACTGTACCGCGCATTATTTTTTACAATGGTCCTATTTACTTATTTGAGGTAGTTTTATTAGAAGTCACTTTAATGCAGAAACATATGAAAAATATATACATAAATCTCTGGAACACCGTTTTTTAAAGAAAAAAAATATCTAAAAATACATACTTTAACATAGTCTTATATGAGAAACGATATATTTTAAACGATTACTTCTAAAATTCATATAGAAAAAGTATGCAGATGAAAGTGAAAAATGAGCTGATAAAAGTTCAAATTTTAGGCTTTCTAATGGTATCAAGAAAAAGATACAGTTTGCGATGCTTTCTTGAGATATTTGATGCTGAAAATATAACATTATTCTTGATTATTCATGTTTTGAAAACGTAGCATCGTCGCATTAAGGTTAAGGGCCCCTACCCCTACACAAATGGAGCTACAAGCTATGTAGACAAATATATATATGAACCACAGCGAGCTATAACGGCTTGTAGCAGCTGTATATAGATATTTCATCAATGCCATTCTTGTAGCTTGTAGCTTGTAGCAACATTTGTACGAACATTTATATGTGTAAGGGGTCTGCTTCGTACGACAGACCGAAAACGAAGGCGCCATTGCCAAGTTAACTGCACTCGACTAACAATACGAATCATATTGGTATCCATTATATAACAATTTATGTAAATAAATATGATTTTACGTAAAATATCTTGTTCATAAATTTAAAAAAATTAGATTTGATTTTAGAACTACTAATAATCGATATCCAATGCACTTTTTCTAATATGTGCTCAACTGACTTCGAAGTCTTAAAGGAGTCTACCTTAAAATAAAAAAATCTTATTTATAAAATGAAAGTCAACTCCAAATGTACCTTACGACGAAGTTTCGCTAGTCATATCAATATTTTAATCTAATATACATTCACATTAAACAAGTGTCAAAGTCTCTCTCTCTCCTTTATTTAATTACGGTATACTCGTATACACGAGGATCGGGTATAGAGCTGCTCGCGATCGCGAACTATTCGCTCGATCGAGCACAGCATTCCTTTACGTGTGTTCGCGTGTGTGGAGATGTGGGAGAGGTTGTATAGGGTCTTAGGGCTGCGAAGGAGGATATGCGGGAGTATGAGGATACTAAAGTCGAGGCATTGAGTTATGTTTTTGAGGTATTTTTTGTTTTAAGCGCAGGATTTTATGATAAAGAAAGTGCAGAGAATGTCTTTATATTGTTTTTCATTTTAATATGCATATGAATTTGGGTAAAGAACAAAAAGAAATTTAAAAAAAAAAATTCTTAGTGTATACTTTTATTAATTGAAATGACATTACCTTACACTAAAATTTTATTAAAACTCATCTTGGATTATCTCATGCATCTTTTGTTTCGTTGAATCACAGGCTAAAAATTTTTATAATATTTCTATTTATTTTAGTTTTATGTTTAACATATAAGCGAAAAATTCATTAAATCCATACTCATAATAAAAAAAGCCTAAGAATCAAATATTGATTACACACTGATTCGCAAATATACATATAAAAAAATGTTTCACAATAATGTTATAATAAATTACCTGTAGATACAGTGGTAAGTTTGTTTGTATACCCACTAATGAATTAGTCTCTGTTAGTATGGAGTGGAAATCCGTATTGCGATCACATAAATATGCTTTTAATTGAAACTAGAAATAAATAAATATTGAATAATTATTATTACAATAGTTGCGAGTTATTTTTGTAAATACAAATAATTTTATTTTACCCGGCAGATTTTTTCATCTATACTGTCAGAATCATCTTCTATACTTGCGAAATATTGGCAAGCATGAACATAATCATCGCACTTAACGAACTAAAATAGAAAATACATTAAAAACGCCCTTTAGATGAATAATATACATTCCTTTATTTTACTTTTTCTAAATTACGTATACCCTTCGCAATTCGGTCTACTAAGCACTGTTGTTCACACTGCATGAAGCTTTAGACAATAAACTGGTTTCACTTTAAGCTTCTTAATTTACTTAATATGTGGAAAATTCCAAATAAAATGGGCAAATGATTGTTAATATTTTTTCAAGTTTTATCTATTTGGAATTTTTTGTCTACCTATTTTCCGGGAAATCTTCCACATGTACAAAATAATAATACCAATAAAAACAGTAAAAATCTTATACCTTCCAAATGCTACCAGGCAAATAAGTACAAAAATATTCTTCGTGAACATTTTCATCTTTCAAAATGAAAATATTTCGGAAATATTGCATATAATTTCACTTTCTACGAATATATAGTTTTTGCAACTAATCAAAAATAGATTTGAGAATATCATATCCAATACGTGCTTTTTTAATCGTTAAAAAACTATAAAACTGAAATTCATGTTTTTGGGTTAGTCATTTCATCAAAAGATATTTCTTGCTTTGCAATGTTTAAATAATCCATGCATGTATTTATGTACGTTTGTATCATCTTAACAACATCATATTTAACATTTTCTAGGATGATTATACAAAATGTTATAACAGCATTAATTACGAAGAATAAATTAATATTTTTGAGTTAAGGGGATGCCGGAGTCGCCTGTTTTACCGGCATTAAGTTTTTCAAACTTTTCTACTTAACAAATTAACCAATTGACTTGAAACTTTAAGAGATGATAGAATGATCAGAAATGAAACGCGCTCAGCCCAGAAATTCTCGAAAAATCAAGTAATATAGAAGTTAGAGAAGAAAATATCAAATTTTTACTAATTTCAATTTAATCCAAGAAATGACGTGTTTCTGACTTTGCAATTATGTTTCAAACTAAAAATATTACATTTACGTAATTTATCGGTAATGCCAGGGCTGAACACGCTTCATTTATGATTATTCTATTACCTGCTAAAATTTCAAGTCAATTGGTTAATTTTTAATTAAAGAGAAAAGTTTGAAAAATCTTGTGGGTATTTCGATATAGTAAGAGCGGGAAATTTAAATTTTTAGTGACCCGCGTGTTCGCGATCGCGGGACACACTTTTCGAGTGTGCGCGCGTGTAGAGATATGGGAGAGGTTGTATAGGGTTTTAGGGCTGCCAAGGTGGATATGCGGAAGAATGAGGATACTAAGGATGAGGCGGTGAGTTATGTTTTTGAGGCATTCTTTGTTTTTAGTGCAGGATTTTATGATAAAGACGGTGCAGGGAATGTCTCTATATTGTTTTTCATTTTAATTTGGGTATGGATATGGGTAACCAATGAAGACTAATTTAAATTTTTTTGTAGGGTTGTATACTTTATTAATTGAAATGACACATTGCCATTGCACTAAAATTATATAAAAACTAATCTTGAATTATCATGTGCTGCTGACGTGTGGATTAATGTTTGGCTAAAACGATGTATAATATTTTTATTTATTTTAGTTTTATGTTTAACATATAAGCGAAAAATTCATTAATTTCATACTCATAATAAAAATGGTGTAAAAATCAGATAATGATTACACACTCATTAACAAATATGAATATGAAAAAAAGTTTCATAATAATGTTATAATAAATTACCTGTAGATACAATGGTAAGTCAGTTTGAATTCCATACTTCACATGAGTCTCAGCTAGTATCAAATCGAAATCAGTATTTTTATCACAAAAATATTCATATACTTGGTACTAAAAATAAATAAATATTGAATAATTATTGTTACAATAGTTGCGAGTTCTTTTTATAAATATAAATAATTTTATTTTACCAAGCAGATCTTCATATCTACTGTTAACAAATAAAACATCTCCTGTATGTCCGGTAAGAAAAAGTTCGCAAGCATTATTATAATTATGACAACTAACGAGCTAAAATAAGAATACATTGAAAACGTCCTTTAGATAAATAATATACATTCCTTTATTTTACCTTTCCTAAACTACGTATGCTCTTCTCGATTCGGCTTGATAAGCACTCTTGTTTGCACTGCACGAACCTTTAGACAATAAGCTTATTTCACTTTGCTTCTAAATGTAATTAATATGTGGAAATTTCCAAGTAAAATAGACATATGATATAAACACTTCGACTGCCCATTTCCCGGGAAATCTTCCATGCGTATAAAATAATAATACGAAGAAAAACAGTATAAATCTTATACCTTCCAAATTGTACCAGGCAAAAAACTACAAAAAATTTCTTCGTGAACATTTTCATCTTTCAATACGAAAATACTTCGGAAATATTGCATATAATTTCACTTTCTACGAATGTATAGTTTTTGCAACTAATCAAAAATAGATTTGAGAATATTAGATCCAATACGTGCCTTTTTAATCGTTAAAAAACTATAAAACTAAAATTCATCTTTATGTCTTAGTTATTTCCTCAAAACATATTTCTTGCTTTGAATCGTAAAAATAGTTCACGTATTTTTATACGTTTGTACAATGTTAACGTCATATTTAATTTTTTTCAGAATCATTATACAAAATTTTCAATATGACGTAAATTAAGAAGAAAAACTGAACATTTGAATGTTGATTGATTAATCGGCATGTATACAAATTTTTACACTTTATCAGCTACTTTTTAAAAATCAGATTATATTTATTTCCATTATATTATGTATTCTTTAATACAAATTCTCTATACAAACAACAAAATGCCAGGTTTTTTGTTAGTTTTACCTACAGGCGCTAGTCTTTCTATTTCTGTATTTAGTTTTTCTGCTGCTTTACTTAAACGCACTATATGTGCCATTGCATATTCTAGTAGATTTTCAGTTTATTTGCAATCTTGAGCCGTGACGTTATTTAGAAAATTTATACGTTTAAATGCTATAAGACTCTAAAAAAAAGTTTCAGTTGTAATTAAAACTTAATATATGATATTAAATGTTAAATGTCTATCAAATAAACTGAGTGACTTTTTCTCGTATGTGGATGATAACGTTCCAGAATCACGTTTTTAAAGGAGAAAATAAAATAATCGGTTGTCAGAGAACCAAATTTAGCAAAAATGCATTGAATATATAAAAATAAAAATTGCAGCGTATCGAGGGTCTAGACAAAATTATCGTCCTCATCAGGCTCAAACAAATTAGTCAACACATGGTTCTCAATTATTATTATTAAAACTGTTACCGGTAACTGATAAAACCTTAGCTGTATTTCGTAGGTTATTCACTTACTAATTTTCTTGGGCTTCGCGAGTGACTTTTTATTTTATAACTACTAGTTTCTTTACTTATTTAGACTCTGTCAAAACACATTTTGGAGCGTTATCCATAAATATTTTGGTAATTTGGGTTGAGGTCCATACTTCTCTTCAGCTTGGCATATTACGTATTCTATTGAAAGATTCTAGCATGCATATGCAGTTAACTGAAACCAAAATTAATGGAGTATTATATTATATATATAATAATTAGTATTAGGTGCTCGATAACATAACTTGCAAAAAATATATTATAGTTTCATTTTGCAAATTTGATAATCTTGAATTTTTAATGATATTTTGCACTTATATGGTGCAAAAAAAAAATGTAAAATAGATATTAATTACTTAATTTTTATTTTCTATATCAGTTACTCAACTGATATAGAAAATAAAAATACATTTGAAAATAATTAAATACCGGTACCGTAACGGTAATTAATAATAATGTTTAAGAATTTGATAATAAAAGAAATTTTTGATTTCTCAGAGGAGTTCTATCGGTGAGAAAAAAAAATTATTTCCAAAAATGTTTAGCAACATTTTTTAAGACTTTTTGAACAAAAATTTATTAACTTGGAGAATTTTTTTTTTCGTGCCTGTGTGCGTGTGTGTGTCTATGTATGTATACCTCTGTATCTCGAGAATTATTGAATCTTAAAATTTATATTTCAGACTTCATGTGAAAAAAAAAGAGTAAAACCAATATTTATACTTTGAAATCGGTATATGCGTTCTACCGATTTCAAAGTATAAATATTGGTTTTACTTTTTTTTTCGTATGAAGTCGCATGAAGAGAACGCATGTACCGATTTCAAAGTACCTATAAATATTGGTTTTACTCTTTTTTTTCGCATGAAGTCTGAAATATAAATTTTAAGATTCAATAATTCTCGAGATACAGAGGTATACATACATAGACACACACACGCACACAGGCACGAAAAAAAAATTTCTCCAAGTTATTTA
Source organism: Megastigmus stigmatizans (assembly GCA_900490015.1). Taxonomy (NCBI): domain Eukaryota; kingdom Metazoa; phylum Arthropoda; class Insecta; order Hymenoptera; family Megastigmidae; genus Megastigmus; species Megastigmus stigmatizans. Next base: position 15,571 of record UELV01105812.1, read on the forward strand.
AATAAGTGAATTCCTATATTTCACATTAGAACAAGTCAAAAATTCACACTCGTTTCACTTATTCATGTATGAAAAATAAATTTTTACTTATTAATTACTCGAATTTCAATTATTGGTATGTAAAAAATATGTTTACATGTCAAAAAAATAAAATTTTAATATTTTCGAATTTAGAGAGTATAAAATCATCGATGATAATAATGTAATAATAAAAAATTTAATCTATTTTTAAATGTTTTTCGTATGTTTATAAAAAAAAACTCTTGATTTTTTGCTAAGATTTATAGTTAGATCTATTGCGCATCTGCTGAATGCCAACATAAATTACAAAAACCACTGCCATTTTATTGGTACTTAGCTTCCTCAAATTTAATTATTTGTTCCAATATCATAAACATTTAAAAATGAAAAATAAAATTTTTAATACTAATCGATGTGACATAATTTTTTGTACGAGCTTAAATAATAAGAAATAATTCGACCTGCTGTTAAAAAATCATTATCAATTCTGGAATGCGACCGTATCGCGGATTAGTTTATAAAACATTACTATTTACTTATTTACAAAGAAAATTTATTTAAATTAAAATAAGAATTGTAAAAAATTGTATTTATAAAATGAAAGTCAACTTGGGTGAAAGAAAAATAAAACTCGATCGGGTGAGCTACTTGCGATCGCGAATTTTTTCCCTGATCGACAGCGGCATTCCTTTACATGTGTGTGCAGAGTCTGTGGAGATGTGGAAGAGGTTGTATAGGGTTTTAGGACTGTGAAGATGGATACGTGAAAGTATGAGGATGCTAAGGACGAGGGGGTGAGTTATATTTTTAAGGCATTATTGGTTTTTAGTGTAGAATTTTATGATAAAGAAGGTGCAGGGAAAGTCTTTATATTGTTTTATATTTTAATTTGGTTATGGATATGGGTAACGAATAAAGAGTAATTTAAAATTTTTTTTAGGGTTGTATACTTTATTAATTGAAATGACACATTGCCATTGCACTAGAATTATATAAAAACTAATCTTGAATTATCATGTGCTGCTGACGTGTGGATTAATGTTTGGCTAAAACGATGTATAATATTTTTATTTATTTTAGTTTTATGTTTAACATATAAGCGAAAAATTCATTAATTTCATACTCATAATAAAAATGGTGTAAAAAATCAGATAATGATTACACACTCATTAACAAATATGAATATGAAAAAAAGTTTCATAATAATGTTATAATAAATTACCTGTAGATACAATGGTAAGTCAGTTTAAATTCCATGTAATTGAATAAAATGTAATTTAAAAACAAATTTTTTTATTATTGTATACTTTATTAATAGAAATTACATTACCACTATTATACTAGTACAATACCATTGCACTAAAATTTCAGAAAAATTAATCTTGGATTATCACTTGCTTCTTGGGTGTTTTAAATCTCGGCTAAAAATTGAATAATATAATAAATAGCGTAAGAATCAGATAATGATTTCACATTGATTAACAAATATAAATATGAAAAAAATGTTTATAATAATGTTATAATACATTGTCTGTAGATACAGTGGTAAGTCTGTCTGTGTACCAGCCATTGCATTAGTCCCAGCTAATATGGAATTTATATCAGTATTGTAATCACAAAAATATGCAAATAATTGGAGCTAAAAATAAATAAATACTGAGTAATTATTGTTACGAAAGTTAAAAGTTATTTTTGTACAAGTAATTTTATTTTACCCGGCAGATCTTCATATCTATACTGTCATTGAATGCACCTTCTATACGTTCATCAAGAAAAAGTTGGCAAGCAATATCATAATTCTTGCAATTAACGACCTGAAATAGAAAATACATTAAAAACGCCCTTTAGATGAATAATATACATTCTTTTATTTTACCTTTTCTAAATTATGTATACCCTTCGCAATTCGGTCTACTAAGCACTGTTGTTCACAATGCACGAACCTTTCGACAATAAATTCGTTTCATTTACATGTGGAAAATTCCAAGTAAAATTGGCAGATGATTACAAATACTTTTTGAGATTTTATCGATTTGAAATATTTCATCTGCCCATTTGTCGAGAAATATGTATAAAATCAATAGACACTAAACTCGTTTTACTTTGCTTCTTAATTTACTTAATATGTGGAAAATTCCAAGTAGAATAGACAGATGATTACAAATATTTTTTGAAGTTTTATCGATATAAAATTTTTCGTCTACCCATTGTTCGGGATATTTTCCATATATTTAAAGTAATAATACGAAGAAAAACAGTAAAAATCTTATACCTTCCAAATACTATCAGGCAAAAAACCACAAAAATATTCGTCGTGAACATTTTCATCTTTCAATATTAAAATACTTCTGCAATATTACATATAATTTCATTTTCTAAGAATATATAGGTTTTGTGAGTAATAAAAAATGGATAAAATTCACTCAAATCTAATACGTGCACTTCTAATCATTAAAAAATTATAAAACTGAAATTCCTCTTTATGTGTTAATTTTTTCCTCAAAACATAAATATAGTAATAAAAAATTTATTATATTTTTAAAATGTTTTTCGTATGTTTATTGAACAAACTCCTGATTACTTCAATAAGTTTATCGATGAAAGTTACTAAGATTTGGAGTTAGATCCATTGAGCATCTGCTAAATGCCAACATAAATTACAAAAACCACTGCCATTTTATCGGTACGTCGTTTCCTCAAATTTAATCATTTGTTCCAATATCCTAAACATTAAAAAAAAATTCTAATGCTATTAGCACGTGCACATGTGAAATAATTTTTTTGTCCGAACTCCAATAATAAAAAATGACTGTACCTGCTGTTAACAAATCGATATTAATTCTGTAATGTGACTACCGCGCATTATTTTTCATGACGTTCCTATATACTTATTTAAAGTAAGAATCGTAAGAAATTTCATTTATAAAATAAAAGTCAACTCCAAATATATCTTATGACGAAGCCTCGCTAGTAATATCAATGTTTTAATCTATTACCCATATTCACATTAAGCAAGTGTCAGATTCAGATGAATCGAGGGCATTTCGAATAGCGTGGAGCTATTACTCATCAGCAAGAGTAATAGCTCCACGCAATTTCCTACCGAACTTTTACCCCGTGTACCGAGCCATGTATACACCACACATGCACATACATACATGCTCGTTCTTCCAGTCTCTATTACACATCCTTTAGCCGGCATATAAATGGAGCTGTGTAAGCATGCCCCAAAGGAGCTCGTTCCCACTCTCTCTATCTCTTTCTCGCTCTTGGTCGGATTCGCGGCCGTATAGTAACAGATGAGGCATTAGGCATCCGCAATGGGCCGTTTCCCAAAGGGGCGAGAGGGCGAGCTCGAAATATTTCTACAAATCATTACTTTTAATTTGTTCGCGTCCCTTTTATCAAGACAAATTGCACGACGGCGCGGCGCGATTTCTACTAGCAAGCCGTCTTCTTGTTCGGGAGCTATATAGTGTCTCTGTATGTACTGTTTGCGAATCTGGGTACGCTGAAAAAACGCTTTGCTTTTTGCCTTGATCATTGTTTTTATTTTTTCTAAAATTATAAATTGGTCTCTAAATATTTTTGAAATACTGGTTTTTAATATCTTTTAAGTCTGTCCAGGTAATCTATAAAGAGCCTCCATCATAGACGTCAGTTATATAGCAGCGGCAATTAAAAAAATGACGTATGCAACGTGGACTGTCCGCCTGTGAATGCATGTGCGCTCTCAATATCCGGTCGCAGACAAGCAGTGACACAAAAGAATTTAAAATGGCGAATAAATGAAAACACACCAGTTGTGCGTCATATTGAAAAAGTCCTTTTTCTAGCCGCTGTTATTAAAATCAAAATATTTTATTGAAATGTTTGAGAAATTTCATAGTACTGAATTGTCACAATGTGGATGATGATTAAAACGAATAAAAATAATATATTGATGACGTTTGACAAATAGATCCACATTACCATCATTACCATAATTTGCTTTCATCTATTGAATATCGATAGAATATTTATATTCAAACTATCTCTATTAGCTAAATCCACAGTGACAGACTTAGGTTCCACAAATTGTCGAACGTTTCATCAAATATTTCGGGCATCGGCACTGCAGCCTTGAAGCCTGCCCTCATATAACGAACGTTCAAGCCGACTATTGCCAAGCGTCATCTCATTCATATGAGCTCGCGCGCACCCTATCTTTCATCCAAATAGACAAATTTTCCAACTAATATCTCACGCGAACGACAGTATCCACAAGAGACGGCATTATATAGCTATATAGAAAACTATATCTGCCATGGACAGGAAGAGAAGAGCCTGCGACTTTGGACAAACGAGAGAAAAAAAAAAGACCGAGAGAGACATTAAACAGCGAATGGTGCCACGAGGGAGATAAATACACACATGCTCATAAGCTCGATATATGTGTGTATGTGTGTCCCATCGCGCATCCATAGAGTTGCAGCTGCAAGCGACTTGCAAGCAGGCTCGCTCGTCGCGCCGCGGGACGTCTCTCGGTTGCACGGCGGTGGGTCGTCGCGCGCGCGATATTATTATATACCGTAGACCTGCGCCTCGGCGCGGTTCTTTTCAAAAGAGCGAGAGAGAGGAGCGATAATTTTTCACGACGACGACGCAACATCGTCCCCCGGAAAGAGAGAGGAAGGGAAACAGAAGGAGGATATATACTATTCATTAGCCGAGGCTCGGTTGGTTCGCACGTTGTTGTTCGTCGCTACCGTAGCTGAGTGAGAGGAAGGAGAGAGAACGTGACACCTTCATACTCGTGGACTACTACTGGGAGAGCAGGAGAGAGAAGAATGTGCAGAGAAGGAGAATATGGTGAAGGAATACGGTATTGTCAGAAAGATCCAGAGGATGGGGTTTCGAAGCTTTTTTATTTGTTAGGTATATGAATTTACGATTAATAATGAACAAACATTGAGGCTGTTTGTGTCTTTGATTTTGTCAGTTCTTTGCTTGGATACTTAGTTTCGATTGTGATTAGTACTTTCTTTTTATGATCATTTTTGTAGCATTTAAAATTTAACAAACTATACTGTAGCATACAGATTATTATGATCTGATAAAAATGAATAGAACGATACTTAATCATTAGCTCTATTTATATAGATTTGTATACAATATATTGCGCTAAACGAACAGATTGATTTTTCATGATTATTTTCTAAGCCTGCACAAGATATAGTTATAGAAATATTCCCGTATAAAGTTAAAAAATATCACACGACCGTAAATACATGTCCAGCACATCAATAACATTTAACGTTCGAACGGCTACCAAATTCGTTAGAATTAACAGTCTAGCATACACACTGCACACCTAAACACTAATCATCTTACAAAAAAAAGGTCCCTTTTCTCCCATAGGGACGTGGTCTTAAAGGCCACACGCGGTAGCTGGAAATCTCGCGTCACGTCCCAACGTCCATTGTGCCGCAGTTGATATTTCTGTTATTGCTGTGGATTAAGCGCCCCGCTGCGCATTTATATACGGTGTATACCGTCCAGCGACGGCCGCGGCTCACAGTTCCGACGCACGTAAATGCCGCGATATATGGAGATGTTATGGGAATAACGAGACGTACAAAAAGAGAATAGACAGTTAAGGACGAATATGTCCTTTTGCATCCGCGCGATTGGTAACGCTTATTTTGCGTTTTATAATATCACGCAGTAAGCGGTTACCTGGTACGGTGATTTGCTTTTTTGTGTAAATGGCGCTTTGTGCACTAGTGCTATTATCTAAGGCTACGGTGACGATTATTTTTATGGTTAAACACTCGATTAATATATGACTGCAGCCTCAATAAGAATCTTTTAAAAAATTTACAGATAGAATCCTTGCAGTAATTTCATCTGCATAATGATAATTTGAACAATACTTTTTAATTAAACCATTAAAAATAATATCAATGCAAATTGAGTCAGGATATTCAACAATCTAACATGTTCAATCAGAATTGATTGTGTTAAGGAGAATCACGTTTCGAAGTATATATATATACAAATACAAGCCGATTTCCTCTGTACTTTCCACAATTATACGAGTCACGGCTCATCAGCTCCGGGCTAAATCGACCCTCCGAGTGAAAAGGGAAGAGGAGCGGTATCCGCAACCCCTCATTAATTCATGAAGCCAAAGATAAAAAAGAGAGAACGTAGCTACAGCAACAGCACCAGCAGAAGCGAGCAACGTCGTTATTACAACAGACAAGGGCCACCGTGCAACGCGCCGCGCGAGCAATCTCACCCTCAAAACCGAAATAAAGTAATCGCAATAAAGAAAGATAAATAGCCTTTAACGAAAGAGAGAGAGAGAGAGAGAGAGAGAGAGAGATAGATAGATATAAATTTATTTTGTAACAAAACAAAAATTACAATGCTGTATAATCTTAACATAATGCTAATAAAAAAACTTTGAGGTACAATATTGCACTAAATATTGCACTAAATAGTTGGATAACAC